>JAJEJO010002346.1:106762-175463 GCA_020662805.1 Glaucomys volans
TTTTTTTTTTTTTTTTTTTTTTTTTTTTGCAATGCTGGGGATTGAACCCAGAGCATTGTGCTTTTGAGGCAGGCATTCTAACAACTGAGCTATATCCCCAGCCCTAGAATACTTAATTTCTAATAGCTGGAATTCAAAATAAATTTCCAACAATTCAAAATATATAAGCATTGTCAAAACTATAAAATTACTGAGTTAAAAAGAATGTCTTACTGACTGATATATGTTGGTGAAAAAGAGATTGAAGGAAGTAAGAAAGAGGAAATAGAATAATTTTATTATTGAGGTTAGTAAAATACAAAATTATTATTCTGTAAATAGAGAAGTAAAGGCATCATGTACAATTATAAAACTAACCAAGCTAGAACAGCAATAATACTTCATAAATATAAGAATCACACACACACAGTTCCTGGTTTTTGTGTCAGACCAAGTAGAAATCAGGTCTAAAAGCAATAAATGAATTTCAGCTTTTGCTCACAAAGGATTAATTGCTATGGCAATTGCTACCCACTGTAAACAACTAGAAAACTGGATAAATACACAAAGTGATGGTTTTCAGACAATGGACAGTAACAAGAGGGGCTGAACTGTGATCTCTGAGAAGAGAAACAAGTGTGCACCCTAGTTTATTAACTGGAGGTGATTTTCTCATTAATGTGGAGAGGAACCAACACAGAACCTAGGTGAATTGGAAAGACAGAGATCAAATTCCAGGAGGCTGGGGGCAGCTAGAATTTGACATTTTAAATGAGAGTGACAAATAGGAAGGGGTTGAGAAAAGAACAGAAGGCAGGCGGAGACATTTGGAAAGTGTACTCTCTGGAGACCTTCCAAGGGTGCCACTCAAGTCTTGGGCTGAGTACCAATATGTGCACGTGCATGCATGGGATGAAATGCCCTGTAAGCAAAATTAACCAAAACTATTTCAGCACCATAATGAAAGTACAAATAACTGGGATGGGAGAAGACTTCATGGATCAGGAATGCCTTTTATTTAGCAGTGGAGTCAGTCAGGCATTGGAGGGGCTAACTTTCTGGGTAGAAAATGGACCCAATTATAGGGGAAGAATGGGTTTTTATAGGTTACATAGGGAGATGACTTACCCATTGAAGACTTTAACAGAACATATCAGTTTGGGTATTCAGGAAATGGTGTGAGAATTTGAAATTTGTTTTTTACTGGACAAGAATGGAAGGTCCAGAGTTCAGCATTCAGCACTTATCTCTTTCCCTGCAGTGTCTATTGTACTGGGGAAGGATTTATTTGGGGAAGGATCAATGTTTTGGCTTCTTCCCAGAGCCTATCATTTTAGGCTTGATGGATATCTCCTTCCCAGGGATTGTCTTGTCAGTGGGAAAAGATCAAAGTTATCAATATTTCACCTTCTTCCTCCCTTCTTTCCTCTTCCCAAGACACTCTGTAGGGGTTGTCATTTCCATATCCTTCACACCCCAAAGCAGTGCAGAAAATCACTGAAAGGAGGAAGCAAAAACAATTCATAGAGGTCTTATAGATCTGATAAAATTTTGCATTTCTCTATTCAGAGAGGAGAAAACTTATAATCATGGGACATTGGGTAGAATCCATATAAGATTGCACTGAATCCACTACAACAAAGGTGTAAGTCAAGTGAGAATAACCAGTTGTATTCACAAATAGTTGAACTCTTCTCAGCACAAAAATCAAAACTCTTAAAGGAAAACAACAAATTCCAGGACCATCATCATTGCTAACTACCAGTTTACCTACTTACATTCTGCAAAATGCATTGTTAGGTGATTTTGTTGCTGTTTGTGTATCAGAGAGGGTGTTACACAAACCTAGATGGAATAACCTAGTGTATGATGAGACTATCTGGTATATACCTATGGTTTGGTCTATTGCTTTTAGGGTCATAATAAACAAAATAGCATGAGAACATGGACAGTAAAAAATTTACAAAGTCAGTATTCAATAAAAATTACCCATGCAAAGAAAACAACCAAAGCCAGCACCTCCACTCCCAAGTCAAATAATTAAAAAAAACTCAGAAATGACAGATATGTGAAATTTGTTGACAAAGACTTTAGAAGTATTTATAACCTATAAGCATGTTCAAAGATTTAATGAAAATATAAATATAATGAGTAAAAGGAAAAATAGAAAATGTAACAAAATGGTTCTTACAGAGATTAAAAATACCATATAATATATGAGATAGATATAAACAGAATGAAATAACATCAGATTTGATACTATGGATACTATGGAAAGATTATGAGACTGAAGGCAAATACCAAATGATGTAAAGTGAAGCACTGAGAGAAAAAACAAAACAAAAACAAAACAAAACAAAACAAAAAACCAGAATAAAGTGCTGACTGCTGATAGTTTTGTTTTTAAGTTGATTGCTTGACCTGCAACTATGCAAATCCCATGTTGCAGGGGTGGTTTTTCTCTATTTCTGTTTAGGGAGACAGGGAGAGGAAGGATTTACTGCTGATGTAGGACAACTGCAGCCATTCTTCAAGTCCTGGCTTAATTTAGGAATTACAATTCCAGCAACAACAACACTTCAATACTCATTTATTTATTAATTTTCCTATCATAATACTATTTTTTAAAAAATATCTAATAGAAGATGACTTCCAGACACTGAAAAAATCATAATTACCATCTCTGTCACTGCCTTATTTGTTTTGTTTTGTTCTACCAAAAGTTTAGCTGCTCCATGGTGGGAGAGTTAGGGTATCTAACACCCTGTACACCAGAAGTTAAAAGTACAGTTTTGTTTTTTAAACAAATAGATGTTATGCATAGTATATAATAAAGAATTTACTTCAGAATATTTATTTATAGTGATTGGATTAAAGGTGATTTTTAAATATTTTTACATAACAATTTATATTTAAACATAAATTTTTATATTTGTTTTATTGTATTTTTATACTTAATTTTTTATTATTTTTGTATTAAAATAAATTATTTTTGTAAAATATATAGGTTTTTTTTAAAAAAAGGAAAAGAATGTGTAAACTTTCTTGATTCTTGTTCTTGGATTAATATCTTCTTTTTGGACCTCTGCTTGCTTGCCGGTGACTATACCATTAATAGCTATGGAATATAGTCATCATTGCTAACTACCAGCTTACAAACTTATATTCTGCAAAATGCATTTTTAGGTAATTTTGTTGCCGTATATGCATCAGAGAGGGTGCTTACACAATCCTAGGTGGAATAACCTAGTATGTGATGAAACTATCTGGTATATACCTATGGTTTGATCTGTTGCTTTTAGGGTCATTATAAACAAAATAACATGAGAACGTAAAGCACCAGAGAAAAGGACATACTCCAGAGACACAATAAATGAGGCATATGAAGCCACTGATGTAACATGGCGTGGCCTCTTATAATACCACATAGTACTTATTTTTCATAGGTAGAAAGAATACATTCTGAAGTAATGACAGAATGAAGCAAACACACAAAGTAACAGCCACAGTTGCTTATTATCATTATAAAGTGCTGTACACTGTTGATAATTGCATGTGCTGTATTTTCATACTTCTGGCACAAAGATCAACACCACAGACATGTGAGCAATGCTTTGTACCATGATGCTATGAGGCTAAAAACCACTAGGGACTTTTCAGCTCTGCTTTAATCTTAAGGGACCACTGTCAACACACAGTCTACTGGTGATGGAAATGTGGTTACGTGGCACGTATAAGCACCTGGTACTTGCTACTTAGAACCAATAGCCCTTCTAAGGATTTTAGTCTTTTGAGTGTAATTGCTTCTCTCTCCTGCATCTTTGGGAGTTATTATATCTGCTGAGATTTCCTCTCATCCAGGAGACTCAATGAGCCATTTCTAACTGGCCTGTTTTATACCTTTTCCCATTTCTCTCAGTGGGGACTCCCAAACACCTCAATGAGAGATTATGAATACTAATTCAACCTATCTGCCTATGCCACAGATCAGTGGATCACTTCTGTAGTCATAGCAACCTGTTTTGAGACCTCTTTGTGTCCTCTCTAATTTAAAAAAATGCTCTCTTTTGTAGATTAAAGTAGTTTGAAGCACCAAGAGTCAAAGCTGCATTTTGTGGTCCTGTGTTGCTCTGTTCTACTTTCACCTGCTCCTTTGTCATCTGCAAGCCACTGTGCAACTGACACATCCCTCTTGATGAGTCGTTTTGCTCAACCCTCTTGGTGTGTAACATATTGTGTTCAGGAATATTTTTCCCAGGAATTAAATATAAATTTTTAGATTTTTTAATCTCTTATGTTAGGGCTCAGTTAATAATGTGTAACAGACATTACCTCTCAGTTTCTGACATGTATACCAGGAGATAAGAATCAAGGTAAGAAATGTACTAACTAATAGTGTGATGTGCAGGAATGCAATGAAAATCAAAAAAGGCTTGAGAATCAGGTAAGAGTTGAGAATTAGAGCTGTGGTAAATAGTGAGGTGACAGTGGGGTCAAATGTGCCTTATATTTTGAAGCAGGCCTTTTGACTAGCTGAGTTAAAATATAGTCATTTCAAAATGGTTTACTGTGGTTTAAAGATAGC
This sequence comes from Glaucomys volans, assembly GCA_020662805.1. Lineage (NCBI taxonomy): Eukaryota > Metazoa > Chordata > Mammalia > Rodentia > Sciuridae > Glaucomys > Glaucomys volans. The sequence continues at coordinate 111,327 of JAJEJO010002346.1, forward strand.
TGAATAGGACAAGGCTACCTGGCCCATAGAAGGCTTTGTATCCCTTCAACCATGCTCTATCCAGCTCATAAAGCTCTGAGGCAAACAGATTGGTGAACAGCAGACTCCTGGTCTTGAGACCAAGCACATGCTGTCTAACTTCTCAGCCCCTTGAACTTGAACCACCCCTACTAATCATGACTGATTTGGTACTCTGAACGGGCCATTACTGATGGCTATTCTGATTAATGCCTTGTGGCAGTAGTTTCAATTCCTTGTGACTTTCCATCTGGGTAAATAGCTGTCATCATTAGGTAATGGCTGCTTTGCTAGGCTATCAAATTACTAGGCAGTTACTACAATCCAGTGCTGATTTAACATGACTTGATTTAATAATTAGTTAGGATTTTCCTATTTCTACTTCCACATGATGACAATTTTAAGTGTCCTTCTTTTGCCTTCTATTTCCTCATCTTCTGGTATTTGTATATTTTTTCACAAATGTATTCTACCATTTTAAAGAATGAAATAAAGGAGTAGTTAGTGGCCACTGTAATTTAACTGTCATGATTATCTTCCATAGTCACAACATAACCCTTTTTCCCCCGTTTTTATTTGTATAATGTCAAGAGAATAGTGTCCTGGTGCAAGAAAGAGAGAATTTTATATCTGAAAAAAGAACTTGGACTGGTTTAGGGGATTAGAAACTCTGATACCATCTGTTATACTCTTTGGGAGAGGAAGGAGAGTTTCAGAGTGAGGGGTGCCTAATATCACTTATAAAACTTTGATCCTTCTATACCAGAAATTATCAAAATTATTGCTTACCTAAGTTTTCCATAGTGCTGACTATTAACTTCCGGAGGAAATCACCATATACCTCACTGTTCAAGCAAAGACAACTTTATTGCTTATATTGGAAGAAAGAACTCTACCTTGACAGAATCTTAGCAGCATATCCAAAGTGGGGAGTTCAAAGGCGGAATATTTACAATATTTGAATGTCTGGTTAAAGACATATGTTTCTGTATGAAATTGAGAAAACAGAATTGAGAACACAGAACAGTATAGGAGAAAGAGTTGTTTCATCCCAAAAAGGGACAGTTGAAGAGTCTATAGTTCAGTTATAACTCATGTTCCTGAGGAAACATTTTTCTGGAGAAGTTCTATTAATGAAGACACGAGGGCTGGGGTTGTGGCTCAGTGGTAGAGTGCTTACCTAGCACACAAGAGGCACTAGATTCCCAGCACCACATAAAAATAAATAAATAAATAAATAAAATTAATAAATAAAGTAAAGGCATTGTGTCCATCTACAAATAAATATATTTTTTAAAAATGAAGATACTAGGCATGTGACTGTAAATGTTTTTTATTCCCCCCAAATTGACAGAAAATATACCATGAAAATGAATTAGATGGAATTAAAGGGGGAAATATTAATTTTTAAATACTAACATCAGTATCAGTTTTATGATCTATATCACACATTATCTGTGTAAACTGAGACAAAAAATATCAGAGAAAATTGTAATTCTTCTGTCATATTTAGTATCTTCTGTCCTAGCTTAATTGTTATATTTGACTCAAATATTGCAGCTTTGCTTTCATAATCACAAAGCAATATTTCTTAAATATTAAAGTATGTGTGATGGAAACCTATTAGTACACTTCAGCATCAGAATTATAGAAAGTAAAAATTGAGCCAGTAAGGATCCCTGGTTGGAAAAGGACCGATCTCTAGCTAACCCAAAGCAGATCATTCATTCATTCTAAGAACTAAAACAAAGTCCATTAGAAAATTACGATGAAGACTTATTCAGGGTATTGCAGCATAGATTGTTCATTAGTGAGGAATGTCTCAAAGAATAGGAAGAAAGCCTGAGTTTTACTACGGATTTTACTACAGCAGATAAACAAGGGAATCACGTGGGAGTTGTCATGGCTTAACATCATCTGATCCCACTACTGAAACCATTAATAAACTTGAATTGATTGCAAACTGATATAAAATTTCTTTGAACTTAAAAATACAGAATATCTAATTGGGGTAGCCCAGATCACACTCTCCCCCTCTATTTTCTGAGAAAGGAAGGGCACATAGGTATATATCCTATAATGAGAATAGGATCTCTGATTCCCTCTTTAATTGTTTTCTCGGGAAAGCTATTCGACCATTAGGGTAGGCAAAACCAATATATGCACATATCTCCATGTGTGTGTGCACTTGTGTGTATTTGTAACATAAGAAAGAAGGATAGTAATTCAGCCAAGAAGGAAAGAGATGAGGAAGGAAGGAAATAGAAATCCATTTATATAAAAACCAGATCAGTTAATACCCCTTAATAGTACTTCATGATTAGGCTAGGGTTGTGGGTTTGAAATAATGATCATGACAGAACGCCATTCCCATCTTACCATATAAAATACGCTTGATATTAAAGAAGGAATCAGGGATCCCACTTTGATCATGCAATTTATCTGGGCATATATGCCCACATGTCCTTCCTTTCTTAGAAAGTAGATGATTAGCATGTGACCTAGGTTGATCCTATCGGATGTTCTATAATTTTAATTTCAAAAAAAGTTATATAAGGATTTGCAATCAATTTGGTTGATAACAGTGCTGAAGCCAATGCCGTTGTTAACCCTGACCATCTAGCCGAGGTGATATTTGGTTTTCCCACTAAGAAGCTACTCACTTTCCCATATTTTTATACTTCACTCTTTGGAAAATATTATTATATGTACCCTTATAATGATATTTTATTTTACAGTCTGGGTTACAACCAAGTAACACAACATTGCTATTTCTATAACATTTTCCTAGTTAATATCTTATTTTTATTAGTGCATGGAATATAAAGATTTTCCTGTATGGTCAGTACCTATTTCTCTGGCCTTCTTTCCTACGAACTCCTCTATCTCTATTCATCAACTCAACTCAATTCCAGAGAACCTCGTGGAACACTTTCATCACTCTCATGATATTATTTTTATCACTTATTAAATACATTTTAAATTATTACTTAACTTGTGCTGCCTTCAATCAATGTGAGAGCAACCACAGAATAGACACATAGTAATTCCCATACCTTGATATTAGTAGGTACCTGAAATGTAATACTGTGTATTTCCTGCGATTCCAAAATTAAAAAGTTCTATAAGAGATTTTAAAATCAAAAAGTTATTATTCATTTGGTAGAAAACTTGACCTGACATGAACTTGTTTGTCAGAAAAATCCTACCTGTATTGATGAGAAGTATTTTAATCACCTTAAGTTTTATTGTTTTGCTATAGAAATGTTGTATTTGATTACTGACGAGGGATCCAGATTCCACTGAGGGCATTAGAATATATGTTATGTATATATTGAAATTTGAAAAGTTCTGAATTTGAAAAGTTCTGAATTTTGAAATTCACAAGGTTCCAACAATTCTAGATTATGTATTATGGCACTGTATTATATTCTCAGAAAATGTTAATTATTTGAATTTCAGAAGAATAATTAATAGTGACTTTCAGTCAACTCTGTAACCAAAGGTTGAGTTTATTAGTTGTGTTAGTCAAATTTCCATTGTTCTGAGAACAGGTTTGAGAAAGGAGGATTTATTTTGGCTCATGGTTTCTGAGGTTTCAGTCTATGATTGAGTGGCTCCATTATTCTGAGCCTGATGTGGGGCAGGACATCATGGCAGAAGGGGATGAAAAGAAAATCTTAAGTCGTGGAAACCAGGAAGCAAGGAAGCAAAGAGGTAGCCAAGGGCCCAGGCAAGATGTCCCAGGCAAGTAGTCGCCAGGGGTGTAATCCAACCATGCCCCACTTGCCTATCATTTTCACCACCTCCCAGTAGTTCATTCAGCTCAGCCATCAATGAATTAATGAACTTATGAGGTCAGAGACCTCATGATCAAATCACTTCCCCAAAGCTCCACCTCCGGATTTTATTACATTGGGGGCCAAACCTTCAACACATGAGCTTTTGGGGAACATTCTAGATCCAAACTGTACCAGTACATAGTAAGAAATAACTATGTTGGTTACACAGTCTACTGAAAAAGAATTAACTGACTTTTTTTTTTAAGTTTTGAGTAATAATCCTTTTGAAGTTATGTTGTTTGTAGCTGAAATTGTGGGTCAACACAGCCTTTGAAGATTATTCACTAGAGTGAATCTGCCACCTATTGGCTGACCTTCAGAGCATGAGACTGATACTGTCAGTTTACAAAGGCAGGTTTTCTAAAGGTATGTGTCTTTGATTGATTACATAGATTTAAAACCACTTCTAGGTTATAGAACTGACACTGATTGATTAAAAGGGATTAAAATCAGAGTGTCTAGATCTCTCCTAACGACTGAAAGTCTTTCTAGAAGTCTGTAGGGATGCTTTGAAAAAAACTCAATGCCCACTAAATTGAAGTGCTCTTTTACAAAGTATATCCTAAAAACATTATTCTTGAAAACCAATAATCTTGTCATAAAATCCCTTTTGAGTACCAAATGAATGAAATTATCTACCAATTTTATTAATTCTAATGTGGAAATGGATGCACCTCAAACATGGCAACTTTGGCAAAAACCATCAAAATAATGTGAATAACAATACTGTAGTATCCTTTGGCCAGAATTTCTAGTGATCTTTTTTAAATAAAAAAAGGCATTCCATCTGTAGGATAGAAAATCTTCCAGTCTTCCAATGTGTTTCACCATATACGTTGCTTATTTTCTTAGCTTTATTTACTATAGAAATTTTAGCTTCACACAATCAGATCTGTGTTGGTGTTGTTTCTATTATTAGCAAAAGAATTCCTACTGATCCTGGCATGTCACTCAATTAGAAGTTGCAGGATAATTTCTGAGTTTGAAACTCTGGATGGGGAGAAGATGGCTAGGAAAGTGAGGAAATGAGGTGGCATGAACCCTGTGGGCATTTTTAATGAAAAAAATTAAACAAGGCACATTAAAGGATGATGAACTATTATAATAAATGTCTATTAATTTTCATTAGTATGTCCTCAGTTTCTCCTGATATCAAAACATGGACAGTAAAGTGAAAAACTGTCTAAAGAATTAAAATTCTCATTTATTTCTACATGATAAAGAACCTAAAAAGGATAAATTAAAAAAAGTTAATGGGATGGACTCAAAAAAGCTTTTTCTCAGCAAAGGATACAATCAATAATGTGAAAAGAGAGCCTACAGAGTGGGAGAAAATCTTTTCCACACACACTTCAAATAGAGCACTAATCTCCAAAATTTATAAAGAACTTACAAAACTTTACACCAAAAATACAAAGAACCCAATCAATAAATAGGCCAAGTATCTGGACAGACACTTTACAGAAGAAGATGTATAGGAGATCAATAAATATATGAAAAAGTGTTCAACATCTCTAGTAATTAGAGAAACGCAAACTAACACAACTCTAATATTTCATCCTACTCCCTTAGAATGGCTATTATCAAGAACACAAACAATAATAGATGCTGGTGTGGCTGTGGGGAAAAAGGCACACTTTTACATTGCTGGTGGAGTTGCAAATTGGCACAGCCATTCTGGAAAGCAGTATGGAGATTCCTCATGAAACTTGGAATTGACCCACTTTTTGACCCAGTTATCCCACTCCTCGATTTATACTCAAAGGATTTAAAATTAGTATACTACAGTAACACAGTCATATCAATGTTTACAGCAGCTCAATTCACAATAGCTAGACTGTGGAACCAACCTAGAGGCCCTTCAACAGATGAGTAGATAAAGAAGCTATGGTACATATACATAATGGAATACTACTCAGCCATAAAGAAGAAGGGTATTATGGCATTTGCAGATAAATGGATGGAACTGGAGATTACCATGCTAAGTGAAATAAGCCAAAGGCTGAATGTTTTCCCTGATAAGTGGATGATGATACATAATTGAGTTGGGGGAGTGGGGGGTGAGAGGAGAATGGAGGAGCTTTAGATTATGTAGAGGGAAATGAGAGGGGGAGTGGGTGTGGGTATGAAAAATGGTGGAATGAGACAGACATTACTACCCTATGTACATGTGTGATTACGTGAATGGTATGAATCTATTTGATGCACAACCATAGAAATGAAAAGTTGTACCCCATTTGTGTACAATGAATCAAAATGAAGTCTGTAAAAATTAAAAAAAAACTCAAAAAAATTAAAAATCTATGTGGCAGGAAGGTATTTTATTTTTTATTCCTCTCTGTTTTCTTCCCTGTCCACTACACACCTGCAGAGGAAAAGCTATTTGATAAAGAGTAGAACACTAATAGTGGAAGTGTAATCTACTGTCCTTGCACTACGAAAGGGTCAGTGTCACAAAGGATGTTCCACTCTGATTAATATGAAGGGCTTGAAGCCTCCTCCTGTTTATACGTTAGACTGTGACCCACTGAAAGAAGTTGGTAGACATTTGTAATGTTAAGAATTGTGCTCCTTCTTCTGAGTCCTACAAAGAGGACAGAACGGTAGGGAAAGACTAATGACCTCTGGGGTTAAATGGAGCAAAAGAAAACCAAAGAACTTTAACCTCAGCAAACTTGGAATTAAAATGCGAATGGACAAGGAAAGTTAAAAAGAAAAATTGCACTATCTGCTGAGCTTTGCCTCTATTAGAAATTAAATCGCTGCACATTTAGTTCCTTCCCAGAATGTAGTTGTTCTTATTGTCTTTCATTACATTGCTTTTCTTCTGCCTGGGATGCTCTTCTTCCAGCCTGTTTTCATTCCTTAGTGCCTATGTCATCTCAGAAGATCATGCTTATTCCACTTTGAGTAGTCTTCTGCTTGGGAATTGACACCCTATATCTTCTATGCATAACACTCACACCACAAAATGTAATACCTTGTGCAGTTTTCAGTGTTCCTAATTATCTGCCTCTCCCAATAGAGGACCTTCCATGAAGGCCCAGTGGTGTGGTGGATCCAGCTCAACATGACTTGCAGAAGCCAACGGTTTTCCTGGAAACAACAGATTGTTACATGCTTTCCTAGTTGCATATTCTGTGACGTCATGTTGGTTAGCTTGAAATTTGCCATGTTGATGTATTCATACTATGGAAATTGGCCACGTGCTACAAAGCAGGGCTTTCTCTTTCCCAGGAATTGATTATTAATCATTTACCAGCATACTATTGGTAATGCAAGTCGGTATTGATTACTGCATTCTTTGTTCCCAGCACAGTCACTGGCATGTAGTCATGTTCAATAAATATTTGTTGAATGGATACATGACAAATTAAAGAGTTGCAGCTATTTTCAGTTTTAGCACATATATTTTCTTAGTTTCAAGGAACCTCATTTGGCAAATTCAAAAACTATTAATTTTTGTTTAATAATAAACAGTGAAACAGTAATAATATTGCAGATATATTTTCCATATCTGCATATTTTTTCCATTTGATAAAATTTTTAATGCTATGTAATACAGAGGATTTTTTAGTTTCGTTTGGTAGACATGAAGTGATATTGAATTTAATTACACTGCTTTATTGGGATTAACATTATCCAGGGAAATTGAGTGGGAGCAAAAATCATCCCTCTGTCAATGATAGACTAGGCAGGTTTTGTAAAGAGCACTGACTCAGGGAATCAGGTGATTGAGTCCAAGCTTTAACTCTCCTCTAACCAGTTTTGTGACTTGAGAATCATCACCTTCTTCTGATTCTCATTTCCCTGATCTCAAAAATGGCAAGATTCAAGTGGACAATACTTTAACTTCTTCCAGTTTTAAGATCCTATATTTAATCTTCCATTCTGGTATATTTGTTCTTTTAGAGAAAATAACATTTACATTATTTAGAATTGTTGAGAATTTATGTCCTAAACATACCTTCTTGTCATTTATTAATTATTTCTTCCTAATTGGGTGCATATGCCGCTCATCTCTGGGGCATACATGTGTCACTTTTCCCAACATTTCCATACTGTACAAGATAAAACATTGGTATCTTAAAGTTTTTTTAAGCCTTCCTCTTTCTCATTTTGTTCCAGACTTCTCATATTTATCTTTCCCTGAGACTTCTCACATTTATCTTTCAATCCTCTTTAATCTATTTTCTACCAAACTCACTTGTAAGACCCATGATATAATTCCATTAAATATCATTTAAACAAATACTTTGTCTGTGTTTATGGTCTTTCTTATGAAGTTGTTTATCAAAATGTTCTTTTAGTTTGTTCTTTTAAACATAATTATAGTAGGTGACAAACTGTCCAAGTTTGGCATTTTGTACTTTGTTGTAAAATTATCCTATTTCAATTCAAACCTAATTTCTCAGTGTTCCAAAACTGAGTTGTTTCGTTATTTTCTTTAGCTCAGGTGTAAATTGTAGAACAAAGCATCTCTTTGAAAGGAAGTTTTTTTCAATATTTTAGTTGATATTTCATTTAGAACATGGTACGGCTTATTTTCATTTTTAAAAAGATTCCTATAGATATTCTTAAATTTGTGCTTTAAATTAAATTGAAAACATCCATTGCTGGTCATGCATACTGTTCAGAGTTAGATGATTTTGTTTACACAGTTTTGACATAAATGTATGGCATGTAGAAATGGTTTATTTTCTCCATCTTCCTTATTTAGCCTCACTTTTTGTATATATAACTTTTATCATTTCCAATTAATCTAGACCCTTGTCCGTCACACTTTCTAGTTTGTACAATCCCTTTATTTTCTGTTTGAAAATTTATGGGTTACTCTGGTATATGAAACCACTATAAACCATATTTCTTTATCAAGCACTTGAAGTGTGCAAGCTATATGACTAGAGCGCTTATAATCTCATCATAATTATTAACATTAATTCTCACAACAAAACTCTAAGACAGGTTTTATCATTAATTGCATTTTAAACCTAAAGAAGCTAAAGTGATGACAAATTAAGTAACTAGGCCAACACCAGGTTAATAATGGCAGAACTAAGACTTGAATTCAGGCCATCTGACTTCACAATCCCAGTTCTTATAACTACTCTATGCTGTTTTTAAAGATTTTTTTTCCTCACATAAATCAATAAAAGATTCTAAGAAAAAGTCTCTGAAGTAATGAAAATTCCATGTATTTTGAAATTTTGCGTTTTGTCCAAGGACGACTGATCTCTTTCTCTTATACAAAACTCAAAGCAGTGCTTTCAAAAGGAAAGAATGCCAGGCATGTGATTGCCTTTGTTACAAATGATTTTACAACTTATTTTATGAATACCTATCCTTTTCCACACTGAACAGTGCATGTTTTAAATAGTATACAGTCCTATTATAAAATATCTATTGAATTGATTTTTTGAAACTGTGGAATTATTCCAATGCATTAGAAACAGAAGAAATGTTTAGAGAAGGTAATTGTCTTGGTAAATAGCTTTAGAGTATATATCGAGTGCTAGTCAGAGCATTCTGTAGGAGGAAAAGATATAAACACAGTCACTACATCACATTATTGGTTAATTTAAAATATTAAAGCAATATCCTTGGTTTTTATATTATCCGAGAGTTCATGACCAGAAAGTGATACTAATGAAGCCATTGAGGAAAATGGGAAAAATGTGATCTTATTAGATTAATAATGTATTCATTTGTAGTAAAATTTATTTAGTATTTTTTTCATTATTTTGATTCTTTCACATGATGGTGTATATTATCACCTTGTTGAAAACCCTGCAAGGGCTGAGAGTACATTTCCTATTTTATTGTAACACATGTGGTTCTATGCATCTAATTGGAAACTGAATAAATACTAAAATCAAAACATCAAAACTAGAAGAGAACTTAGAAATCAGATGGATTATAGACCAAAAAGGAAGAATGACTTACCAAGGAACAAATATGTGCTGGTTGGCAGAGTATGATACACCATTGGAAACCCAAATTCCATCACCTGGTGACTGTGTGAGTTTGAGATGGTTATGTATTCTTCAACAAATATGATGCATTTATTCATTTACTTATCAAATAACTATTTATAATCAACTCTATACCAATCACTGTTAGATTATTGTATTACTAAGGTGAATAAAACATGGCTCCTTTTCAGATAGACCTTCTAGATACATAAAAAAAACAATCACAATGAGATGAAAGTATGTACAGATATCTGAAGGGAAATAAGAGATGTGGGATTTTGCTATGAATTGATACTAACCTATATTTATGCAATAAATTGTCTCCAGATAGTTGACACTATTATACGTTTAGAATCATATGTTTAGCTTTTAATGTTCTAGAATATTAACACTAATCTAAAACATGTTTTAGCTCTTTTTTTTCAATTAGTGTGCAATATCACATACTTTCTTTGTCATAGATCTCTACTTCTTTAAGAAAAATGGTATTTGATTAGAGAGGATTCATATACCAATCTTCTAAGGATTATAATTTTTTATGTGTTAGCAACAAATTTTAAGCTTCTTTATAAGAGAAGCCAAAAACCCTGCCAATGTTTCTTGTCTGTTTCTTTGTTTAATAAAAGTATCATTAACTCTTGTTTTCCACACAAATGGTCCTCTGGCAAAGGGAAGTAGGGATGCCTTTGACCAAAGTCAACAGTTCTATTCCCCAAAATCATTTCTTAAATTAGAAAATCTAGATTAATTGAATATTTAAGAAATCTTATCACTGTCAAGGACCTCCATTATGAGATAACTTTAATACTAGTGCAGAGAGCTAGCTTAAACTATTGTGACAACTTTCATTATATAATTTTTTAATTTAAAAATTTTTTAATATAATTTTTAAATATGATTTTTTAATTTTTATAATTTTTCTGCAAACAATTCATGTATCTTCTTTCTCACATCATAAATCAAATGCCTCTTTTCTAGTAGCAATAACATTGTATCTATGTCCTCTGAGAGTTTGAATAAATTGAAGAACACAAAATATTAGGTACAAGATATGTACTAGGTATAGAAAAAACTAGATGAACCTAACCCAGTTTTAATGGAGACTGGTAAATCTGCTCAACTGCATCGGAATAATTTCTATTTTGCTTCTAATTATGAGAGAAAAATCCCAGAAAATAATTGAATATTTGCACTGATAGGCCTTAATTTACCAGCTTAGACCAAACCAGATGACTGAATAAATTCAGATCTCAATGTAACCCAGGGACTATGACAACCCAAGCCAGAGTTAGCTCAGTCATCCTCATTCCTCTCTACCTATTTCCTGCACACCTTGACCATTCTTTCCCAAGTTTTGTTATCTCTAGGTTTACAAATCTATACTGGACATTTGGGAATATGTAATATTTCTTTTTTCAACACAGTGAAATTCTATGTAATGAAACCACATGCAAAAACTAGTTCCATAAGCAAATTAGAAAAAGTCTTATATGAGGAAATATTATTTCAGAAAGGTTTGGGTTTATTTGTAGTTTTTCAGTAGAAAACTCTGAGAACTAGAAAGTATACGAAAGAGATTTTAAAATATCACTCTTGAAAAGATCAGATAAATGCAATGAGAAGAGAAGAATATAAACTTCTGAGAAAAAAATATCTGTTTTTCCAACTTTAGTTATCACAGTACAAGAAAATATTCTAAAAGCCAAATAATACAAATATAATAGAAATGATGCTTATTCAGAAAAACAAAGATCACATATAGCATTAGTTGGATTCACATATAAGGAGAAAAATATTCTTTAAGACATTTGTAAGATTGATGTTAGAATAAAAAGGTCAGCAGCTGACAAAGATATGAACTTACTGTTAGGTACTCTCACAAGACTTAATAAACAGGAAGACACCTTGTTTGGCCTCTTTTGATAAGGAAGCAAAACCAAAGAACACACTCTCTCTGGTGTTGGTTATCTTTGAAAGGGACATTGCTTTGTAGATTTCTTAAGCTTCATTTTTCCTCACCTTACTCTAAAATGTCTTGACCCCAGAACATTCTAAGGCACTTACTTTTGACATCCAGATTGAGAATGTAACCTGTAGTTTTTAATACAGTAAGTCAATGGATAAAGAAGGCTCTTCTAAATTTCCAAAGATTTAGTCTTGGAAAGATACTTAGTTTGGTAATGTCCATTTAAAGCTCATTATAATCATTGCTGCAGTTATTGTTATTCCAAAGAAATGCCAAAATTTGAAAGAAATCACTAGGGGTAAAAAATATGTTTAAAATTCCAAATAACTGGTAATTTTTATAAGATATAAGTTGCTCTCAAATTTTTGTCTAAATACAGTGTGTGCAGGTGGATTCAGGCATTTTCATTAAGTTGGAGTAGGAAAGATTTCAGGTATTTATTCAGAAGAGAATTTGACATAGATGGCCCAAAAATTTACATTAAGATAAAGCAATAGCAGTAATTTGCTGAAGGAGAGAGAATTGTATATGTGATATTTGAGCTCTATTCAAATTCCTGTCAGGCTATATTTACCCTGCCTTCTCTTGCCCATTTTGTGTGGACAGATGATGATATGGTGCACCCAAGATCTCTACCTCATGATGCCAATGTCTTTGTTTAATCTTTTCTCGAGTCAATGGAATCTCTGCTTTGCTTCTAACTAGTGGAATCTTTGACTTCATCTTCAAGGTCATTCTTGCTGGCTAACTTACTCTATGTGTTGCTTTGCATGTTGAAGGGACCACATGGTAGTGAGTAGAAAGTGGCTTCTAGGCAACTGCTAGTAAGAAGCTTAGACTCAAGAACTGGTGAGGAAAGAAATTCTGCCAATTACCCCAGTGATCTCAGAAGCTGGTACTTCTCTAAGCCTCCAGATAAAACTACCAAGCAAATTGTTGAGGGAGCCTTGTGAGACCCTAAATGGACCATCCCCCCGACCCAGAGAAACATTGAGATGATAAATGCATGTTGTTTTAATTCTTTAAATTAATGGTAATTTGTTACATAACAATGCACTGTAAGTATATACTCCCACTAGGTTTCAGAAATAACGTCTGGACTAAAACTTCATTGCAATATTTTACTTACTAGTACCCAGCAAATTCTTATTGTAAAAAAATAATGGTCTGTATATCCTTTGAGAACTTGTTACAAAATGAATGTCCCATCCTCATGAATAGACAGTGAGGCTTGATGGGATTTTGACACCACATGCTTCCCTAAAGTGCTTTCTTTATCACATCAAATTTCTATATTTTTGCCACCAGGAGTTTTTGTATCTCCCAGTGCCATGTACTGCTTTAGGGGTTTGAGATCACATTTAAACAGGGGGCTGAGAGAGTATGAAAATAAGGATTGGATTTTGGCTAATGAGATTACCTCAGTATAAAAAACATATAAAATTTGTACATAAAATTCACACACAATCTGAATTGTATTGACTGACCTATATGAATGAAAAAAAATAATATTCATATTGGTTGTCATTAAGCCAAATGATATGTTTCTTGTCAATTAAGAAACCTATTTCAAAGGGAATAATGATATTCAATATACTGGAAATGAGCAACTTTGATTAGGGGTAGAGATGCTATAGATTTTGTCCTTCAGTGAAAGCAAATTTTGGTATGCCCCACTGCTATGCAAGAGGAATCAGATTACTCTAAAGCTGGTGATAAATATTCATGGAAATAATCTAGACAGATAAGAAAATAACCAGTTTGTGCATATAAGCTTTTATCCCTTGATTTTAGAAGGCATTATTTTAGTAATGTGTTTAGAATTTTAAAAACTATTGAACAAGAGTTGAACAAAGAGAATGGTGCAGTTGGTGAGTAGTGGAATTGAAGACTCTACTGAATGCTCCCTTGAGCTCTGATGATAATCCAGACTCTGGTGAGGCAACCTCTTTTAGAAGGCCTGATTTTAGATCAACAAGTTCTTTTTTTTTTCAGATTTTAACAAATAAAATTAAGAAAAATATTACTATTTGAAAACCCAGTTGAATTTCATTCCTTTTCAATTCCAAGCTTTGTAACTAAAAATATTTAAACTCATCTACCACTTCAGTCCCTGGTTCCTAAGGTCTGATACCTGGGAAATGGAGGAAAATTAGCCTGAAGCCATGCTTCACAGCATGACTGAGGTCACAAGGGTCAAGGGATCATGAAAAGGCATGACCCCTTTGTCTGCTGCACTCTTGGACTTTGCCCTCTCCTTTCAGACTGCTCTAGAGAGAATTCTGGCTGTGCACTTAATAGATATGGAATCTGGGGGAGTATCCTGAACTCTAAGCTCTATTTTCCTTCCCTCCAAAATAGGGACACTATTTCCTACTTCCTAGTGGTGCTGTGAGATATAAATGCGCTCTGAACTAGTATATTACACATGTTCAACAAACATTAGTAACTATGTTGTTTTTGCAAGTAGTATGTTTTTTTTTTTTTTTTTTTTTTTTTTTTTTTTTTTTCAAGGATTGAACCCTGGGCCTCAGGTACACCAAGCACCTACTCTACCACTGCGCTACATTCGAGGGTACCAGGCACCTAGTGTTAAATCTAATCCTCAACATTGTCTCTTTGTGACTTGGCTCTTTGTCTACAGGTCTAATTCATAGATAGTCCTGCCTACCAACACATCCCCAGTGTTTGTTCCTTCCTTGATTTTCAAACATTATAAACAGTCCCAGTTCCTTGCCATGGACCTGTGACTGGGTCTATTTTGGGGATTTCCCTGCTATTCTCATTACATATACTTTACTCTAAATATTGTCCCTTACTGACATAGTATAGCAGTCAATTTGAGATTGGAAGTAAAAAAATCTTCAGTTTTAATACAGTCTGCTCCACTAATAAATTGTAGATTTTAGCTTAATGATTCTCAATCCTGGCTGGACATTGGAATCACCTATGAAGTTTGCTAGTAATTAAAATTGGGGAACTGTTAATTCAGATATTTTGATTGGCAGCACTGAAGTAGGCCCAGGTCAGTGTTTTTTTATTTAATTTAATTTTAATTTTAATATGGCCTGTGGGAGATATTAAGTCATATACAAGGTTCAAAACTATTTCATCATTTGCTTAAGATTAGAAGAACTTTCAAATTCTAATCTAGCCACTGAGAGTAAATTTCAAAGTACCACATACTCTCTGTTTTCATCCCACCTAGATAGATAAGAGGTTATAGCTATGTCTATTTTTAATAAAATGTTTGACTTATGGATGATGTTTAAATGATATATTCAAGAAAGGAATATATTGGAGACTATTTTTATATCTATAAAATGATTTTAGATTAGTATATTTCAAACAAGTTGCAGGAATAGTAAAAAACACTTAAGATGGAAGATCCAAAATAAAAAAAAAAAGAAAATGCGTTAACAAAAAAACTCTGAGAAATACAAGTAACAATTTATTTTTTTACATTTTTTATTTGTTCTTTGTAGTTATACATGACAACAGAAAGTATTTTGACATATTACTTGGACTATAACTTCCCATTCTTGTGGTTGTACATAATGTGGAGTTACACTGGTTGTGTATTCATATGTGAACAAGGAAAGTTATATCTGATTCACTGTACTGTCTTTCCTATTCCCATCCCCCAACCCTTTCCTTTATTCCCCTTTTCTAATCTAATGAAATTCTATTCTTTTCCCTCCCCTTATTGTGTTAGCATCTGCATATCAGAGAGAATTGGCCTTTGGTTTTTAGGGACTGACTTATTTCATTTAGCATGATAGTCCCTAGTTCCATAAATTTACCAGCAAATTCCACAATTTCATTCTTCTTTATGGATGAGTAATGTTCTATTGTGTATGAGAACTACATTTACTGTATTCATTCTTCTGTTGAAGGGCATATAGGTTGGTTCCATAGCTTAGATATTGTGAATAGAGCTGCTATTAACATTGATGTGACCTTGTCACTGTAGTATGCTGATTTTAAGTTCTTTGGGTATAAACTAAGGAATGGGATAGCTGGGTCAAATGGTAGTTCCATTCCAAATTTTCTGAGGAATCTACAAAATGCTTTCCAGAGTAGTTGCACCAATTTGCAGTACCATCAGCAATGTATGACTGTACTTTTTTCTCCACATCCTCACCAACATTTATTGTTACTAATATTCTTGATAATTGCCATTCTGACTGGAGTGAGATGAAATCTCAGTGTAGTTTTAATTTGCATTTCTCTAATTGCTAGACATGTTAAACATTTTTTCATATATTTGTGACATTGTGTTTCCTCTTCAGTGAAGTCCAGTTTTTTGACTATTTTTAAAAATATTTTAAAAGATGTTGATAGACCTTTATTTTATTCATTTATTTATATCTGCTGCTGAGAATCAAACCCAGTGCCTCACACATGCTAGGAAAGCACTCTACCACTGAGCCACAACCCCAGTCCCTCCTTTGACCATTTTTAAAAAATGTTTATTTTTTATTTTTCAGACTGCATTTTGATTCATTGTACACAAATGGGGTACAACTTTTCATTTCTATGGTTGTGCATGATGTAGATTCATACCATTCATGTAATCATACATGTACATAGGGTAGTAATGTCTGCCTCATTCCACCATTTTTCATACCCACACCCACTCCCCCTCTCATTTCCCTCTACATAATCTAAAGCTCCTCCATTCTCCTCTCACCCCCCCACTCCCCTCAACCCAATTATATATCATCATCCACTTATCAGGGAAAACATTCAGCCTTTGGCTTATTTCACTTAGCATGATAGTCTCCAATTCCATCCATTTATCTGCAAATGCCATAATATTGTTCTTCCTTATGGCTGAGTAGTATTCCATTGTGTATATATACCACAGCTTCTTTATCCATTCATCTGTTGAAGGGCCTGTAGGTTGGTTCCACAGTCTAGCTATTGTGAATTGAGCTGCTGTAAACATTGATGTGCCTGTGTTACTGTAGTGTGCTAATTTTAAGTCCTCTGGGTATAAACCAAGGAGTGGGATTTTGACCCACTGGGTCAAAAAGTGGGTCCATTCCAAGTTTCTTGAGGAATCTCCACACTGCTTTCCAAAGTAGCTGTACCAGTTTGCAACTCCACCAGCAATGTAAAAGTGTGCCTTTTTCCCCATAGCCACATCAGCATCCATTATTGTTTGTATTCTTGATTTTAGCCATTCTAATTGGAGTAAGATGAAATCTTAGAGTTGTTTTAATTTACATTTCTCTAATTAGAGGAGATGTTGAACATGTTTTCATATATTTATTGATGGCCTGTACATCTTCTTCTGTAAAGTGTCTGTCCAGATCCTTGGCCCATTTATTGATTGGGTTCTTTGTATTTTAGGTGTAAAGATTTGAAGTTCTTTATAAATTTTGGAGATTAGTGCTCTATCTGAATTGTGTGTGGAAAAGATTTTCTCCCACTCTGTAGGCTCTCTATTCAGATTATTGATTGTATCCTTTGCTGAGAAAAAGCATTTTAGTTTGAATCCATCCCATTTATTGATTCTTGCTTTGATTTATTGTGCTTTGGAAGTCTTGTTAAGGAAGTCTGATCCTAAGCCAACATGATGAAGATTTGGGCCTACTTTGTCTTCTACTTGGTGCAGGGTCTCTGGTCTAATTCTTAAGTCCTTGATCCATTTTGAGTTGAGTTTTGTTCAGGATGAGAGAAAGAGGTTTAATTTCACTTTACTACATATGGATTTCCAGTTTTCCCAGCACCATTTGTTGAAGAGGCAATCTTTTCTCCATTGTATGTTTTTGGCTCCTTTGTCTAGTATGATATAACTGTATTTTTGTGGGTTTGCTTCTGTGTCTTCTATTCTGTACCATTTGTCTGTCTGTCTATTTTGGTGCCAGTACCATGCTGTTTTTGTTACTATTGCTCTGTAGTAGAGTTTAAGGTCTGGAATTGTGATACCTCCTGCTTCACTCTTTCTACTCAGGATTATTTTGGCTATGTGAGGTCTCTTATTATTCCAGATGAAGTTCATGATTGCTTTCTCTATTTCTATGAGGAATGTCATTGGAATTTTAATTGGAATTGCATTGAATCTGTGTAGCGCCTTTGGAAGAATGGCCATTTTGACCATATTGGTTCTGCCTATCCAAGAACATGAGAGAGCTTTCCATCTTCTAAGATTTTCTTCAATTTCTTTCTTAAGGTTTCTATAGTTTTCATTATAGAGGCCTTTCACCTCTTTTGTTAGATTGATTCCCAAGTATTTTATTTTATTTTATTTTATTTTATTTTATTTTATTTTATTTTACTTTATTTTATTTTATTTTATTTTATTTTATTTTATTTTATTTTATTTTATTTGAGGCTATTGTAAATGGAATGGTTTTCCTAATTTCTCTTTCAGAGGATTCATCACTTATGCATTAGATATATGGGTATTGATTTTCTATCCTGCTACTTTACTGAATTCATTTATTAGTTGTAGAAGGTTTCTAGTGGAGATTTTTGGATCCTCTAAATATAGAATCATGTCATCAATAAATATTGACAACTTGAGATCTTTTTTTCCTATTCATATCCCTTTAATTTCTTTGGTCTATCTAATTGCTCTGGCTAGTGTTTCAAGGATGATGTTGAATAGAAGTGGTGAAAGAGGGCATCTCTGTCTTGATCCAGTTTTTAGAGGGAATTCTTTCTGGTTTTCTCCATTTAGAATGATGTTGGCTGTGGGCTTATTATAGATAACCTTTAAAATGTTGAGTTATGTTCCGACTATCCCTGTTTTTTTGAGTATCTTAAGCATGAAGGGGTGCTGTATTTTATCAAATGCTTTCTCAGCATCTATTGAAATAATCATATGGTTCTTAACTTTGAGTCTATCAATGTGATGAATTACATTTATTGATTTCCGGATGTTGAACCAACCTTGCATCCCTGGGATAAACCCCATTTGATCATGGTGCACTATCTTTTAAATATGTTTTTGTATGTGATTTGCCAGAGTTTTGTTAAGGATTTTTGCATCTATGCTCGTCAGTGATATTGGTCTAAAGTTTTCTTTCCTCGATGTGTCTGGTTTTGGTCTCAGAGTGATACAGCTTTATAGAATGAGTTTGGAAGGGTTCCTTCCTTTCCTATTTCATGGAATACTTTGAGGAGGATTGGTATTAGTTCCTCTTTAAAGGTCTTGTAGAACTAGGCTGAGAATCCATTTGGTCCTGGGCTTTTCTTGATTGTAGGCTTTTGATGGCTTCTTCTTTTTCGGTGCTTGAAATTGATGTGTTTAAGTTGTGTGTGTTGACATAATTCAGTTTGGGAAGATCATATGACTCTAAAAATTTGTCAATGTCTTTGATATTTTCTATTTTGTTGGAGTATAGATTTTCAAAGTATCTTCTAATTATGTATTTCAGTGGTGTCTGTCATGATCTTTCCTTTTCATCATGAATTCTAGTAATTTGAGTTTTTTCTCTCCTTCTCTTCATTAATGTGGTTAAGGGTTTATCAATTTTGCTTACTTTTTCAAAGAACCAACTCAACTTTTTTTTTGTACATTTTTTGAATTGTTTCTATTGTTTCAATTTCATTGATTTCAGCTCTTATTTAATTATGTCCTGTGTCCTACTGCTTTTGGTGTTGATCTGTTCTTCTTTTTCCAGAGCTTTGAGATGTAATGTTAGGTCATTGTTGACTTTTTTTTTTAATATATGAGCTCAATGCAATGAACTTTCCCTTAGTACTGCTTTCTGAGTGTCCCAGAGATTTTGATATGTTATATTGTTGTTCTCGTTTACCTCTAAGAATTTTTTTATTTCCTCCCTGATATCTTCTGTTATCATTGCATCATTCAATAGAATATTATTTAGACTCCAGGTGTAGGAGTAGTTTTTGTTTTTTATTTTATCATTGATTTCTAATTGTATTCCATTATGGTCTAATCGAATACAAGGTAGTATCTCTATTTTTTTTTTGTATTTATTAATAGCTTCTTTGTGGTATAGTATATGGTCTATTTTGGAGAAGGATCCATGAGCTAGTGAGAAGAAAGTGTATTCACTTGATGGTGGATGAAATACTCTATACATGTCCATTAAATCTATATAATTGTTGTATTATTTAGTTCTGTGGTTTCTTTGTTCAGTTTTTATTTGGAGGATCTATCCAGTGGTGAGAGTGGCATGTTAAAGTCACCCACTGTTATTGTGATTTGGTTTATTTGATTCTTAAAATTGAGAAGGGTTTGTTTGATGTACATAGGTTCTCCATTGTTTGGGCAATAAATATTTAAAATTCTTATGTCTTGCTGGTTTATGCTTCCTTGAATCACTATGAAATGTCCTTCTTTATCCCTTCTGACTAACTTAGGTTTGAAGTCCACTTCATCTGATATGAGGACAAAGACTCCTGTTTTTTTACTGAGATCATGTGCATGGTATGTTTTTCCCCATCCTTCACCATTAGTCTGTGGATGTCTTTTTCTATGAGATGAGTCTCTTGGAGGCAGCATATTGTTGGGTCTTTCTTTTTAATCCAATCTGCTAGTATATGTGTTTTGATTAATGAGTTTAGGCCATTAACATTCAGGGCTATCGTTGAGATTTGATTTGTATTCCTCGTTATATTTGTATTCCTCGTTATTTTGGTTTATTTTTGGTTTTTCCTTGACTTGGTTTCACCTTTGACTGGTTTCCTTTAGGGTAGTTTCTCCCTTTGCTAGCATGTATTGCTGTTTTTCACTTCCTCCTCATGACATATTTTGCTGAGAATGTTCTGTAATGCAGGCTTTCTATTTGTAAATTCTTTAGCTTTTGTTTATCATGGAAAGATTTTATTTCACCATCAAATCTGAAGGATAGTTTTGTTGGGTATAAGATTCTTGGTTGGCATTCATGTTCTTTCAGATCTTGAAATACATTGTTCAAGGCCCTTCTTGCTTTTAGGATCTGGTCTGAGAAATCTACTGATATCCGTATTGATTTCCTCTTATATGTAATCTGATGCTTTTCTCTCACAGTCTTTAAAATCCTTTCTTTATTTTGTATGTGAGATATTTTTATTATAATGTGCCTTGGTGTGGATCTGTTGTAATTTTGTGTATTTGGTGTCCTGTAAGCTTCTTGAATTTGATTTTCCATTTCATTTTTCAGGCTTGGGAAATTTTCTTATATTATTTCATTGAACAGGTTGTTCATTCCTTTGGTTTGTATCTCTGTGCCTATCTCAATCCCAATAATTTTTAAGTTTTGCCTTTTTATATTGTTCCATAACTCTTGGAGTTTCCATTCATGATTTCTTACCATCTTCTCAGTTTTATCAACTTTATTTTTTAAGGTGAGATATTTTGTCTTCATTGTCTGAGATTCTATCTTCCACAAGATCTATTCTGTTGATGATGCTTTCTATTGAGGTTTTAATTTGGTTTATTGTTTCTTTCATTTCAAGCATTTCTGGTTTTTTTTCCAGAATCTCTGTATCTTTGTTGAAGTTCTCTTTTGCTTCCTGCATCTGCTCTTTTAACTATTTATTGGAGTCATCATGTATTGCCTGCATTTGTTCTCTTATCTCATCTTTTGCTTCACGGATCATTTTAATCATGTAGATTCTAAACTCCTTTTCTCTAATTTCTACTGCCATGCTGTCATTGGATTCTATCAAAATAGCATCTTGGTTTATTAGGGACACTTTTTTCTCCTGTTTTTTTTCATATTTTTTCTGTATATTCCCTTTACCAGTGAAGATCTGAGGTATTTCAGCTTCCTCCCTGTAGGCTTACTGTGACCCTGCAGAATTCTAATACCTTTTTTTTTTTTGAGGGGAAGATCAATATTAGCAACACACAATACAAACAATATGCAGCCCTACGCCAGAAGCCTTCTATAAGGATGTTAATACTTTGGAATAAACAGAATGAGATTGATTATTATCTACAGTATAGCCAATAGGTTTGCAGAGAGCTCTACTACTTTTAGTGGTGGGTGAAGAGGATGGGGAGGTGTGTAGGATATCACTGTTAATGGGATAAGAAGTGAGTAAATGGAGGTTCCTGATCATGGGAAGAGTGAGAGTGGAATCAGAAGAAGTTTGTCTTTAGCATGAGATAAGGGAGAAAGAGACTCCAAGGGAATAGGTAAATGGAAGGACAATAGAGTGAGAAAAAAAGAAGAAATAAAAAATTAAAATTTATAAAAAAGAAAAAATAATTCAACGGTTCACAGACATCCACTACTCAAACCTCCCAGTCCTCAGTATCTCAATATGAGTACATTACCTGTCAAAGGGCCTCCAGTCTCCTGTAGGTGTCTCAGGGAGCGAGCCATGCCTCATAGTGATGATGGCCACACCCTCAGGGGTACTTCAAATTGTCTGTGCCAGCCTCCAAAGAAGCCAGGGAGCTACAGCATGGGGCACAGAGTTCTTCAGCATCAGGAGATGGCAGAGAGAGATCTCTGACTTTGGGAGGTGGTGGTGGGGGGAGAGGTGTTTAACCATTTTTTTGATTCAGCTATTTATTGATTTGGTGTTTAGTTTTCTGAGTTCCTCATATCTTGGGGGTTAATGCTGTATCTGAGGTACAGGTGGCAACGATTTTCTTCCATTCTGTAGTCTTTCTTTTCATGTTCTTGATTGTTTCCTTTACTGTAAAGAAACTTTTTTTGTACCATCTCATTTATTGAATTTTGATTTTACTTTTTGTGCTTTAGGAGTCTTTTTAAGGAAGTCAGTTCCTAAGCTGACATGTTGGAGATTTGGGCCTACTTTTTCTTCTAGCAGGTCTCTGGTTTAATTCCAAGGTCCTAGATTCACTTTTACTTGAGTTTTGTACAGGGTGATAGAGAGGGATTCAATTTCTTTCTGCTATGTATGTATTTTCAGTTTTCCCTGCACCATTTGTTGAAGAGGTTATCTTTTCTACAATGTATGTTTATGGTGTCTTTGTCTAGTATGAAACAGCTGTATTTACGTGGGTTTGTGTCTGTCTTCTATTCTGTACCATTGGTGTTCATGTCTGTTTTTGTGTCAATACCATGCCATTTTTTTTGTGATATCACTGTAGTATAATTTAAGGTCTAGTATTGTGATGCCTCCTGCTTCACTTTTCTTGCTGAGGATTGCATTGAATATTCTGGGTCTCTTATTTTTCCAAATGAATTTCATGATAGCCTTTTCTGTTTCTAAGAAGAATATCATTGCAATTTTAATGGGAATTGCATTAAATCTGTATAGCACTTTTGGTAGTATGGTCATTTTCACAATATTAATTTTGCCTATCCAAGAACATGGGAGAGCTTTCCATCTTCTAAGGTCTTAAATTTCTTTCTTTAGTGTTCTGTAGTTTTCATTGTAGAGATCTTTCACCTCTTCTGTTAGATTGATTCTCAAATATTTTTGAGGTTATTGTGAACAGGAAAGTTTTCTTAATTTCTCTTTCGTATGAGTCATCATTGGTATCTAGTAATGCAATTGATTTATGGTGTTAATTTTATATCCTGCTTCCTTTCTGAATTCATTTATCAGCAAATAGGGATTTGAATTCTTCTTTTCCTATTTGTTGACCTTTAATTTATATCTTCTCTCTAATTGCTCTGGTTAGAGTTTGCAGGACTCTGTTGAATAGTAGTAAAAGAGGGAATCCCTGTCTTTTTCCAGATTTTAGAGGGAATGCCTTCAATTTTTCTCCATTTAAAATGAGGTTAGCCTTGTGTTTAGCATTTATAGCTTTTGCAATGCTGAGGTACATCCTTACTCTCCCTAGTTTTTCTAGTGTTTCACACATGAATGGATGCATTATTTTGTCAAACATCTTTTCTGTATCTATTGAGATAATTATATGATTCTTGCCCAATTTTTAAGTTAAGAAGAGGAGAAGATTTTTGCTTTTTCTTTGAAATAAAAGAGGACATAAATCATCTTCTCCTGCCAGATGCCCTCTTGTTAGGGTTTTGATATGGGGTGTTCCCCCAAATCTACTGAGTTAATGAAGGAATATCCAGAGAAGAGTGATTAGATTATGAGAGTTGTAGCATCATCCATGTATTCTCATTTGAATGGATTAAGTTAATGGTAACTCTAGGGAGTTGAGGGACTTTACAGGAGGAGGTAGGTCACTGGGGGTGTTCCCTGGAAGAGTTAACATCTTCCCTTCAACACCATCCCCTTTCCTTCTCTGCTTCTTGGATACCATGAGTGGAATACCACTTGTCTACCACACCCTTCTGCCATGATGTTTTTCATCATCTTGGGCCCAGAGCAAAGTACTTGGCTGAATATGGACTGAACCTCTGAAATCATTGGCCAAAATAGACTTTTCCTTTTCTAAACTTCTCAGGTATTTTAGTCACAGTAACAAAAAAGCTAAGTACACATGATTTTAGGACATCTATTGAAGAGTATGAGGTCAAAATAAAGAGAATGATAGAGTTGAAGGAATAATGGTAAAAAGCCAGTTAGAGATCTGATTGTTCAGTTTGAAGACTAATGTGTTATTCACATTTCCATTGATGTTACCAAAATAATTGTCAAGAACAATTTGGAGGAGGAAAAGTTAATTATAAGCTCATAGTTTCAGAAGTTCAGTCACAAGTGGTCGATTCCATTGCTTGGGGTCATGACAGAAGAATGTGTTGGAGGAAAACTGCTCACCTCACAATAGCTAGAAAGGGGAGTGGGGGAGGGAGAGGGGAAGGGAGGAGCCAGGGGACAAGATATAATCCCTGAAGTCATGCCCCCAGAGATATACTTCTTCACTTATTCCCTATCTGCCTCTACTTATCACTTAGTTAACAGAATTAACAGAAATTCTTTCCAATTATTAATTTCTCAAAGGGATTAATCCACTGATTAGGTTATGGTGCTCATAACTTAATCATTTGAATCCCTGCTTTAATACAGGTGCATTTGTAAGACACCTCATATCCAAACCGTAATACCTATCTCTGAACTTTCTCTTATGGAAGATAATATATATCCTACATATTTAAGCCATATAAATATCATGTTTTTAGTTACTAACCATCAAAAAAATTTTAAGAGAAATCCTATTCTAGCCACTATCAAAGCAAATCTGATAGGTAGTATTTGCATTAATCTGTCTTCTACAGATTCATTATATATATATGTATAAACAAACAGAGCATACTATATATATATATGGATTTATATACACACAAAGGTAGTTTACATTCTTAAGTGTTGACAAAATACAGGAACATGTACTGTTTTATTCAAGCAGCATTTAATTCTTAAATCTAATAACTATCATGGCATTTACAAGCTATTGATTTATCAAAGAAGTGATTTTTTCTCCTTAAAAGTTGACAGACTCAATTTTAACTTTTAAAATGAAATATTAATTTTAAAGACAATCAATGTGGATTCCATTGATTCAGCTAACAGTTTCGAATGCCTACATTACATGACTTCCTACATAGTAGAGATAAATGAGATGTAGGTTTTGCTCTTAAAGATGTCAAAGTCAAATAAAAAACACAATTCTATAAGCAAGTAGCATTAAAATGGTATGATAAGGGTAGGTATTATTTAAAATAATAATAATAAATGCTGACACATGAAAGGAATTGCAAATTCTCTTTCATGTTTTAGGAAAATCTTCCTTACAGAATGAGACTATTTCTTCTTGAAAGTATCATTGCTTTCCAAATGTACATGGTGGTAGATTATTTTAGGCAAAATAAGCAACATTCATACAGGTATAGAATCATGCAACAATAAGATATAGTGCTATGGGGTGCAATTTAAGAACAGACTGATCACCACTGGAAGTCCAAATTTGAGTGTCTGACTGTCTCCCAATGCCCCAACGGCTATTGGGAGAATAGCCCCTACATAGGTTGCAGGGTTTCTTATACCATAAATCACATCAATCATAAGTGTCTGTTGCTATGATTCAAAATTACAAACTAACATCATGAAATCATTAGCAGAGGGGAAGTGAGTCAAAATGACCCTAACTAGGGGCAAACTAAAGAATGGTTACTAACATCCACACAGTCATGGTTAACATCACCATTCACATGGTGCATTGTTTAGGAGAAACAGGAATCAAAGGAGAACAATTTTTCATCACGTAAGAATTGCCATTTTGTATTGCTAAACATGTCATGCTAAGTAACTGTTGATGGGTACAGAGGTGGGGTGTTCCCATTGGAGAAGCATTTCCTACATAACATGGACTCTCAGAGCAAAATGGAGTCTGTTTAGTCATTGCCCATATAGTCTGACCTGTAACATTTCCATGGAGCCAAATCTGTTGGCCCGTCACAATAGTCAGAGTCTAAATAGAAAGAAGAGACATTTTGATGATAGAATTGGAAGCCCTTAATGACACAATGTTCATCAACTGATGAATTGGTTTTTGGGGGGGTAGGTTACTGGGGATTGAACTCAGAGCACTCAACCACTGAGACACATCCCTAACCCTATTTTGTATTTTATCTAGAGACAGGGTCTCACTGAATTGCTTGTGCCTCACTGTCACTGAAGCTGGCTTTGAACTTACATTCCTCCTGTCTCAGCCTCCTGAGCCGAAGGGGTTACAGGCATGTGCCACCATGCCCTACTGATGAATAGATTTTTTTTTAAACATATGTTGTGTATAAACAATGGACTACAATACAGCCATATTGCCTGATGAAATCCTGTCATTTGCCACAACATGGATGAAGTTTCAGATTATCATATCCTGTTACTTGAATCCACTGAAATACAAAGACAGTGACAACCAGTGACTTAAGACAAGACCTAAGAGTTTCTCCTAAAATACTATAAATATTCTACATCTCAAATTCATGCTACTTCAAAATGCAATTCAAGTCTGAGTGAAACTGGCAGGAAAAATAAACCAAAATATTTACACAATGTTTTTTTTTTTTTATTTTAGCCACTAATAATTCTTAATAGTTAAATCTATCCATTGGGGAAATCTAACTTGGGGAAAGTTCAGTGATACTTTATTTTATCAATGTCTAACAGCAAAATGAAAATTTTACAAAACGCAGATACTCCAGCATCCGTTTTCCATTTGCACTGCATGTAATAAGTCTTGTTCTCTAACCTTATGTCTTCAAATGTTGTCTCCTCAAGAGGTGTGTGACAGAAGGCCTGTGCACATTACAATGGATTCATTTCCTCTAAAACTTTTTGTTCCCTTTTATGCTTAACTCACTACATCTTTTTTGAAATTCACTCTGTAAGAAACAAAAGCAAAAATAGACCAATGAAATTATATAAAACTAAAAGAGCTTCCACACAGGATAGGAAACAATAAACGAAGTGAAGAGAGAACCTATAAAAAGGCAGAAAATATTTCCAAACTATACCTCTGACAAGAGTCAATACCCAAAATACATAAGGAACTAAAACAACTTAATAGCAAACACCACTTGAAAGTGGATAAGAGACCTAAATAGAGATTTTTCAATAGAAGAAATAGACATAGCCAGAAGGTATCTGAAAAAGAGTGCTCAATATCACATATCAAAATCAAAGCCAAAAGAAGATATTGTCTCACTCCAGTTAGAATGGTCATTTTCAAAAAAGACTAAAGATAACAAGTCCTGACAAAGATGTGTGCATGCCCATGATTTTCATAGCACTATTCGCAATAGCCAAGAAATGGAAACAACCTATGCACTTATCAACTAAGTGCTGGATTTTTAAAAAATGAGTTAAATATCAATAATGGAATGCTATTCTGACTTAAAAAAGGATGAAATTTTGTGGTTGGTAATAACATCAATGAAACTGGAGAGCTTTAAGGTTAGTGAAAAACATGCACAAGTCCCATGTGATCTCACTCATATGTGCATTCTAAAAGAGTTAATCTCATACAAGGTGAAATTAGAATGATGGTTACCAGAGGCTTAGGGTTCAGAGAGGAGAGGTAAGGAAAAGGAAAGGTGACTAATGGTCATTGACTTAACAGATAGGAGCTAGAAGTTTCCACAGGAAAGTGACGAGAGATAAAAATTATCTACTATACATTTCCATAAAGCTAAGGGAAAGGATTTGAAATATTGTCACAACAAACAAATGATGAGATCTTTATGTTTACTTTTATTTGAGCATAATACAATCAATATATACCTATTAAAGACCACATCCTGAGGGCTGGGTATGTTACTCAATGGTAGAACACTTGCCTAACAACTATGAGGCATTGAGTTCAATCCTCAGCACCACCTGTTTTATTAAAAAAAAATATATATATATATATACATATATATAATTAAAAGGAAAAAATCACATCACTCAACAAATATGTATAATTTTTTGTCAGTTTAATAAACAAATAATAAATAAATAAAAATAAAATTTTCATTTTTAAAGTAACTGGTAAAACACAAATATAATTGGTGATGAGAGATAATTACATTCACTTGATAAAAAGCACATTCCTGCGAAAAAGTAAAGAAAAAAATAAGGATCTCCTATAAATGCTCCTTACTCAATGACAAGTTGATGCTTTGAGATGACAATATATTTAATGCCTCAGATTCACAAGCACTGTCATTGTAGTTGTAAAATAGTGTATTTCAGCCCCTTATATTATTTACTATGAAATTATACACATTTAATTCTGTTTAAAGAAATATGTTTGAATGTTCAGAATCTAGCTGTGGAAGAATTTGTCCTTAGTGCTTGTTTTTAATTTTAAAATTGTTACATATTTTAATTAACTGAAATCAGTATCATTGAAAGTAAACATTGGGATAAAAAAAATTGAACCAACAAAATATATTATAAAGTCTTTCTTGGCATGATTTCCTCTCATAGAGAAAAGTCACGTTTGTCACAAACAGATAAATGTGGGAGAGGGGGACAGAAAACCTGGAAGGTTTTCAAAAAGCCTTTGACAAAAGTTTGCAAATGCTAGTGAATAAAAAGATGCTATTAAGTTGAATAGGTATAAAATGTAAGTGTCTGAAATCAACTATGAAACCATGATCTTGACAAAAAACAAGTAAGGTGGAGAAGTTTTAAAAAGCTTTGTGTGTATGTGTGTGTGTGTGTGTGTGCTTGTGAGTGTTGATAGAAAATATTAAGTAGTTTAGTTACATCAAGAAAACTACTGGGCAGTCTTGTTCAGTATATTTTTAAAGCATTGTGTTTGAAGGAAGTTGTGAAGTGAGCAATTGAGGCACGTCACTCCCACTCAGCATTCATCCAAGGGAGGAAGATGCCACAAGCCTCAGCAAAACCCACCCTGAACCTGAGGCCCAGCTCCCGGTTCTTGGATTCTATACTTGATAAACCTGATCCCACGTTTTCCCGTGGCCTGAGGGGAAATTCATATGCCTTAGTATTTCATGACAAAATCAGAAAATCCACAGTAAGAGTAGAAAATTATGAAACATGAGAGTGAGATAAATTTGTATTCCTGAGCCTAATGTTAAAGAGAAACTCTAAGTTCCTAACCAAATTAAGATTTTAGGTTTATTTCCTTGCACTTTTAAAGCAAATCAAAGTAAGTAAGACTGGGGCATGAAAGGAAAATGCATTCAGTGTAGCGTTACTACTAAAAGTTTGTAAACTTGACTGTGAATGTTATAAGGGCCAGAAGTTGTGTCTTTTGCTCTCTAAAGTACCCACAGAGAGTCTGGAAGAAGGGAAGTGTGCTATAAATACATGCTGAATGAATAACACACTACTAATTTCCTTAAGTAGGCAACATTCTATTTTAATGATTCTGCATAATTCAAAGACAATATTTCTAAGTTAGTGCTCTTCTCTATTTTTATCACAATTAATTAATTAATTTTTGTTTGCTTTATTTTGCTCTAATGCAGCTAAAAATAATAAGCTGTGGAGCTCACTGTCTCCATGATTTATTTTCATTTCACCCCTGCCAAAACTCAGTTAAGTAGGTATTTTAATTATTTTTGCCCTTGCATATGTGGGGAATAGACAAAGTAGTTTGTCCATGGTTCCTCAACAAGGAAGTTAATGATTTAAACCCAAGCATTTTTGACTACTAAACTCAAAGTCTCAATGCATATGCTAGATTGACAGGAATACTAGGCACAAAGCTGATTATCTGCAAAGCAATCTGGATACACATACTTTCTTTTAGGTGTGGATGAAAACACAGTGTCAGGTAGTCTTAGTACTGTACTTATCAGAAGTTAAATTAAAACACTGTATTTTTTAAATTTTCTATTCTACTGTTTTCTGTTCTAGTATTACAGAGTAAAAGGTCAAGTTTCCTCATCGACAGTTTGGAAATATGTAAACAACATGTAGGGACAATATGTAGTACACAGTTACAGTTTAAAGAACTCCAGTTTACCAGATAATAGTAAAGGGAAATTGCATATGTTTGTGTTATTTTCCTCATGTAAAACAACTGCAAAGATAATGTGTCGAGTAATAAAAGTAAAAATATTAAAATTCAGAGTGGGAAAAGATTTGCTATTTTGGCTTTGCCTGTGACTGAAGTTCTTTCTATAATTGTAATGATTTCAGTGGTCTGATATACAATTGCACCTCTTTGCACTCAGAAGCCCTGCCTGTCAGCTTTTTTTCACCAGTTCATAAGCAATAATGCTTGAACATAAAGGAATGAGAAGTATTTATTTTCTGGCACTCTTGAATGAGCACCTTAAGTAATACCTTCTTTTCTCATATTCAGAATAACCCAAAATATAGAAATCAACTGCCCCAAGAAGTAGGAGCATTTCAAAAGACCTTTTTAGGATTGAGTAACCTGTCGTTGATGAAAAGGAAGAAAACTTTCAATGCCACCATTTATTTTGATAAGATTCTGTTAAGAGTCAACAAAAGTGTGACTGAATAACTTCATTTGAAATTATAACCACTGTTCCTTCACCAGAAAAGAAAAGGAAACTCAAAGCCCAGAGGGGAGTGAGCATATTTAGGTGTTATAGGAAAGAAAAGGAAATGCAACAATTGCTACCTAAAACTTGTTTGGTCAAGTTAAAGGAGCAATTTAAAGAAAATGAGCACTTACAGCTTATGAAGTTAAGCTCCTTTCATCAAGCTATGGACTGCAGGCTGTCACTGCCAGGAGAGAAATATTACAAAAGATGTTTTGGTCATTTCTGTGCACATTATACGCATTTTAAACCAAAATGCTTAAGGAAAACACTGCATTTTTTGTTTGTTTGTTTGTTTGTTTGGTTTGTTTCTGGCGATTGAACCCAGGGGTGCTCTACCACCAAGCTACAGCCTCAGCCCTTTTCATTTTTCAAGACAGGATCTCTCTAAATTGTTGAGGCTGGCCTCAAACTTGAGATTCTCCTGCCTCAGCCTCTCAAGTCACTGTGAATAAAGGTGTGTGCCACTGAGCTCAGCTAAGAATCACTGTTTTAAATAAATAAGTGGTAATTCCTTGCAGGTCTTCTCTGTCTTGTACTCAGGGACATACCAGCCCTCCTCCCACCAGGATTGCACAGGAATTCAGCATCTCCTTGGAAAAAGCTTGGGATGTAGTTATGAAGTAAGGTGACAGAAGCAGGAATTTCTCATGTGGACCTCATCAACTGCAGGGTTTCTTGTCGTTTACTAAAATCCATATCTACTCTTGATCTTACCCAATTGGCTGCCAAAGAAAAACAGTCAACATATAATTTGTGCAAGGTTGAACTCCTTTCATTTTAGTCTCTTTTCATGGAAACTTCCATTTTCTTTCATTGGGGGTTCAGGTGAATGGCCACAATGCCAGGCCAATTACTGATGTTTCATCGCTGTTTGTGTTATTTGTAAAGACTTGAATTACATCCCAGCAACCTCAGATGTGCTCCACTTTCAAGGGAGGTAAACCTAGATGAACTTAGGGGCCTGAAATCTGATATAAACGAAAGAAGCACATGGATATAAATATCAGGAAATTGAAGATTCTAGTAACTTGCACCAGGCAGGCTCCGTGAACAAATACATACATTTTTCTTTTGGAAAACATAAAACACCTGCTTGGCAACAGTTTTCAAATCCTGCATCAAATAAATAACTAAGTTTCATGTATAAATATCACATTTGCCCAATATTTTTTTGAATTAAAATTGCTCAGAGAGTGAAGCTAATTGGCTAATATCAGCTGTAGATAGGAAAGCTTTTCAATCACAGGCCTATTCTTATTCAACCAGTTCTCACAGAAGGATTATGATCATACGATACTTAAAATATCTATTTAATCATTGCACATTCAATTGTTCGAGTCATTTCCCTTCAAATGGCATGTTAGTTTTACATCACAGAAATCAAAATACATGCTGAGAACAACTTAGTTGAGGAAATATTTATTTTCACTCACAGTTTCAGAGGATTTGGTCCATGGTTGACATGGGCCTGGTGGAAGGACATGGTGGAGAAAATCTTCTCAGTTCACAGCTGTTGGGTTGCTGGGAGTGAGTGAAAGAGAATGGGGGGAAGTACAGTGCTGGGAGAAAAACAAACCTGTCCAGGGCATGCCCACCCCCCAGTGACCTACTTCCTCTACCTAGGCAATACTTCCTCACAGTTCATCCAGCTATCAGTGGATTAATCCACTGAAGATTTCAGAACCCTCATGACCCAATCATTGCCTGAAAGCCTAGGGAGACCCTATTTTAAACACATGAACTTTTAGGGGGCACTCCAGATCCAAACCATAGCAGATGGGCTATGAGAGAGCCAGGCATTTCACGGTCACCCTCTCAAGTACAAGGGTCTTTCCTGTAGACTTAGAAGCAGACCTATAATGCTGCAAGAGACCTTAAAAATGGGTTGAATTAATATTTCTAAAATACATAATCTAAAAAATACTACCCTGTTAAATACTATTCTTTTTTTAAAAAAAGTGTTCTCGATTCGGAAGCATTAAAATACACTGGATGGATTTACTTAATTCAGAATTTCATGGCACCTTTACTATGCTAACATTTTGTGACTAAATAAATAAAAGAATCATGGTGTGTCATGAAGCCAAGAAAGCAGATAGCTAACTTCTCAGCAAGGTGAGTAAACCAAATAAAAGGGGGGGATGCTTGACAGAAATTTAATACTGAACATTCAGAGCAGATCAGGGACTCAGGAGGTTGGATATGATAAAATAAGGAAGAAATCCCTTTGCCACAGCTGCTGCCATGACCAGAGGAACTAGCCAGAGCAGTCCATGAGCAAACTGGAGGGATAAGGGAATTAATAGAACCCACATTTTTAGGAGACCTGAGGCATGCCTCAGTACAGAGAGTTAAAGATCAAAGACACTGTTCAACTAAACTGAAAGACACTCTGCACGGTATTCTTGTGTGGGAAAGAAGCCCCATCTCTCCTGGCTGCATGCAAAGGACAGAGGAGGGAACAATTTTGCAACAATGGCACAAGGGACAGCAGCTAAGGGAGTTGGATTCCTGACAAACCGAAGTTTGGCATGAAATACTGGCCTGGCAAACCCATACTGTATGACATAGAGTGTGTCCAAGTGACCAGGAGAAAATCAAACAGGGAGAGAGGTTTACACAGGGGACAACTGGTCATGGAAACCCACCCAGCTCTCCCCCTAACCATCCAATGCAGCTAGCTGCTCGCAGGACCTGCTGGGAGAAATTCACCCATCCAGGAATTCAAAAGGGCTGGGGAGGAAAGGTTAAGTATGAAGACTGAACAAGACTGAAACCAAGACCAGTAAATGAGGGATCCACAGGTGGTGGAGAAAACTAAGAATTGGCTCCTCCACCACATGAGTGGAAACCCAGGGGAGTTCCCTGGGGTGCAGTGTTTCAGCGTGGACTGACAATTGCTGGGCACTGGAGGTGTGCTGATTTAAAATCTCCAGGCCAATTAGCATTCAGCAAAGAGTCTGGAGCCTACCAAAACCTAAACTATACCTCCACGAGTTCCACTTATGGAATTACCTCTCTCACTCTAGCAAACCCATCTGGAGGGTGGAGTAAGCACCACACTCCAGATGACCAAGCCTCACACTGCTGAGTAGGGATGTTGAGATTCTTTTGAACTCCAATGAAAAAAGTTATTTAACTTTTCATCAAGATTTTTTTTTCCTTTTTTCTTTTCTCTGTTTAATTGTGACCTTAATGGTTCACAGATATTCATATATGTTTTTTTTTTTTCCCATTTCTAGCACTTTTGAAGCCAGTTACTTTGCATGGATCAGTTTGTTGGGGACTAGGCTTTTTGATTAGTATATATCAGTTTTGCTTTGCATTCTTTTATTTTTTAAATTTAAAACATTTTTACTTTATATGTATTTTTTCTCTCACTTATGTTTCCCTTGATTCTCTTTCTCTCTCTTCTGCTAATAGCCAATCTCTATTGTTCTCACTTTCACTTATCCTTTAAATTTTTACTTCTCTCTTCTCTCCTTCTCTCTCATAATCATCACATCCTACATCATCATAATCATCATCCTACAGTCTCTCCCTAACCACCCTTCGTAATGATAAGCCCTTTTACAAACTTACTGTTTTATTATTGTAGGCAATAACTGATCATATCATTTTTGATTATTTTGACAATTAACTGTGTAGACATCATAATAGGAACAATTTGGTTTAATGCTATATATTGTTCACACTGGTTGTTGCTATTTGTCTCCCCCTAAACAGGGAGGTACTGAAAACATAAAAGGACACTATAAGTCCACATGGTAAAATCTCTACTGCCTCAGATCCATAGTGTTAGATGGGTAGACATAGAAACAGCATGAAAAAGCAAGGGAAAAAATTGCCCCAAACAAACCAAGCTACTTCAATAACAGAATCCATTAATACCATGGTGGAAAAATTCTCCAGGAAGGAGTTTTTAATGTGCATATTCAAATTGATCTGCAAGGTAAAGGAAATGTAAGGATTGAAATCAGAAGAAAACACAGAAAGTGTAAGATCACTTCAATAAAGAGATAGAGACTCTGAAAAAAATATCAAGTAGAAGTCCTCAAAATGAAAGAATCAGTAAACAAAATTTAAAACTCAATGGAAAACATCAATGACTGACTAGAACTACTCAGAAGACAGAGTTTTATCCAATGAAGACAAAATATATAAACTTGAAAATAAAGTTGACTATGGAGAAAAGAGACCTTGAGCAGAACTTCCAAGAAATATGGGATAACCTGAAAATACCAAATTTAAGATTTATCAGGATAGATGAAGGCTAAGAGATACAAAGCAAAGGAATGCACATCCAATGAAATAATATCAGAAAATTTCCATTACCTAAAGAGTGAAATGGAAAATGAAATACAGGAGGCTTATAAGACTCCAATTATACAAAATCACAACAGACCCACACCAAAGCAAATTATTATAAAAATGTGTAAAAAAGATAGAATTGTAAAGGCTGCCAGAGAAAAATGACAGATCACATTTAGAGGGGAACCAATCCAGATCGCAATCAGACACTTAAAGCTAGGAAGTCTTGGAATAATATATACCAAGCTCTGAAAGAAAATGGAGGTCAGTGAAGAATACTATACCCAGCAAAATTCAGCTTCAAAGTTCATGATGAAATAAAAATCTTTCATAATAAACAAAAGTTAAAAGAATTCACAACTAGAAAGCCTGAACTATAAAACCTACTCAATAAAATATTTAATGAAGAAGAAATAAAAAATAAAATTGAAAACCAGTAAAGGAGGAATGACACTAGAAGAATAGTCAATCAAAGAAGACACCAATTCAAATAAAAAAACCAGAGATCAAAATGACTGGAAATAAAAATTGCTTCTCAATAGTAACTGAGTATAATTGCCTGAACTCATTAAACAAAACACATTGGTAGATTGAATTAAAAAACTAGATCCAATAATTTGCTGTTTCAAGAGACTCACCTCTTAGGCAAAGACATCCACAGACTGAAGGTAAAAGGATGGGAAAAAATATCATCCACATATATCTGATAAACAAGCAGGAGTTTCTATGCTCATATCGAATAAAGTGGACTTCAAGCCAAAGTTAATCAGAGGGGACAAAGAAGGACATTTCATACTTCTTAAGGAAATTATACATCAACAAGACATAACAATTATAAATATGTATGCCCCAAACAATGCAGCATCCCAGTACATCAAACAAATCCTTCTAAGCTTCAAGAGTCAAATAGACCATAATACATTAATTCTGGATAGATGCTCCAAATAAAAACTACATATAGAAGCTGTAGAACTAAAAAGTACATTTAATAATTTAAACATAACAGACA
The DNA here is from genome assembly GCA_020662805.1 of Glaucomys volans. Taxonomy (NCBI): domain Eukaryota; kingdom Metazoa; phylum Chordata; class Mammalia; order Rodentia; family Sciuridae; genus Glaucomys; species Glaucomys volans. The sequence continues at coordinate 147,278 of JAJEJO010002346.1, forward strand.
TGTAGAATATTACATCTGTCAGTAACTGAATACACTTTCTTCAAGCAGCACACGAATTCTTCTCTAAAATGGATCATATCTTAGGCTACAACTCTTAGCAAATACAAAAAATGAAAAAGAGATAATGCTTTACATTCTATCAGATCATAATGTAATAAAATTAGAAATCAATAGTAAAAAAAATAGAAGCTACTCTAATACCTGGACACTATTGAATGACCAATGGATAGCAGAAAAAACAGGGATGAAATTAAAAAAAATACTTAGAGGTAAATCAGAAGAGCAACACAACATATCAAAATTTCTGGGACACTCTAAAGGCAGTTCTAAGAGGAAAGTTTATTGCATTGAGCTCATGCATTAAAAGAATAGAAAATCACCGAATATATAAGCTATCATTACATCTCAAAGCCCTACAAAAAGAAAACACATCAATATCAAAGGCAGTAGAGGACAGGAAATAATTAAAATCAGAGCTAAAATCAATTCAGCAAATTGATTTTTAAGCAATGAAATTGAAGATGCCATCAAAAGCCTACCAACAAAGCAAAGTCCAGGATCAGACAGATTTTCAAACAAGTTCTACCAGATCTTTAAAGGAAAACATACCAACCCTTCTCAAACTATTTTATGAAATAGAAAAGGAGAGAACACCTCCAAATCCATTCTAGGAAGGTGGTATCATACTGATACCAAAACCAGACAAAGACACAACAAGGAAAGAAAATGTTTGGCCAATATTCCTGATGAACATAGATGCAAAAATTCTGAATAAAGTGTGTATGTCAAATCACATACAAACACACATTAAAAAGATAGTATACCATCATCAAGTGGGGTTCATCACATCAATATTCTTAAAATCAAGAATCATATGATTACATCTGCAGTTAGCTCTTCCCTTTTCTTCAGATTTTCATGTACTGACATCTCAGGGAAATCTTCTTTACCTAAATTTACAACCTCCCCATGCCTGATGTCTAACCCTTTTCCTTGCTTTAGATTACTTCTTGGCAATTTTTTTCATCTAACATGCCAAATATTTTGCCTATTTATTTGTGTAGCATCAATTTTCTTACTATAAAATCAAACATTGAAGGAGTTTTGTTTTTTGTCATACAGTGTACTTCTGTATTTCAAGACCATAAATTAGTGGGTAGCAATTCCTCAATCTCAGTACCCTAAAACCCATGGTGTAACCATTAGCCAGATTCAGTTTCTTCTCACCTTCTCAACCTCTCATGGCATTATTGGTACATTTGTGGACCAGACCAGATCCTCCCTGGGTTCTTAGCCATTTGTGGCAGAAGAAAGTTCTTATTAACACTGAAATATTTAAAGGCAAGTATGCCTTAGTATTTCATAATTTGCACTATCTGAACAGTGAATAAAATGCCTACTTTTCATTTCTATTGCATTTATTTTCATTTGATATCAACTCTTTTCTTAAACATTTGCTGGATTCTGTTGGATAGTATTCTGTTCTTCCATTGGATTGTCTCCCCAGTTGAAAGTTTTGGAACTTTCCTTCCATTAAAAATTGAAATCATAAACTTGTAATATTGAAAACCTCAGAAAGACAGGGAAGATTCATAGTGATATTTTAGTGTTTCAAATATTAACTTAGATGTTATTGCCCTAAAAATCTTTAAAATTTTTTTTTCACAGTCACTATTATAAAAGGGCACTATTTTGTTTGAGCATTCTAGATTCAACCTCCCTCCCTTTTCTTTCTCTGCATGACCTTAACAGTTAGTTAGGAGAGAATATTTACTATAATTTTACACTGTTCATAAACATTTAATGGAATACACATTTTCAACCTGAATCCTAACTTCATATTACCCAATTTGTATTCCATTAAATGTTGAACTGGATAAAATTGTAGTAAGTTATTGAAAATATAATGGATGTAGAAAGATAGACTCAAGGAATTTATGAAATTATTTAGTATAATAATCTGTAGTCTTAGACTTCATTTTTACACATCTGGGAGATTAATGCCAGAAAAATTCGTCTTCTCATACTACCAAAAGTCCTCTCATACTACTTGAAGTTCAAAATCAGTTTTGGTCACATGACCTCTCAAGACTCAAAGCACAATTCATGCTTAACCCTGTGTGCTTCATTGACAAAAGTGCTTCTTCATGGGCATAATGTATTTCCCTCTTCCTCATCATTCAAACTTTCATTGAGGAGTTCTTTAATTAGAATATTTCCCTAACCCTTAAGCAAGAGGACGATATCTTTTCTAACTTTGTTGTAAAGACCAATGTTACAGAACTTTACCAATGCATTTTGTGTGTTTGCTATTTATTTTTCCAAGACTTTAAAGTTTGCAAGGGCCAGAATTATTTTATACATGAATATTTTTTTTAATCTCTAGCACTACAATAGAATTCAAAGCATACTCCTCCCAATTCATTTATTGAATAGTGAGTAAATGAATACATTAGTATATGTGGTGCTAGCCTCTGACCAGTAGTTGAGAGAGTTAAATAAGTTGTGAAGGCAACTTGGGGAAAGATCTCCTTTAAAGCCAGATCCACAAATGATAATGATGAGGCAATGGCTTTTATTGGAAGTGAAAACATAAAGTGTTTCATAGGCCATTTTAATGTAATTATCTCTGACATCAACATTGCTAGAGTTTTTAAATTTTTTTAAAATTTTTTTAGATATCAAGGTTTAATGGTTAAATTTAGTTACTGCTTTCACAGCAAATAGTTTTGACATAGTTGTCCAGATTTATCCTATCAGACTTTACTTTCCCTGAGGCAGTCCTTGGAATAGAAAACCACAAACTAGCTTCATTTATTTTATTAGAATGTCAAGATCTCAAACCATGTTTGGATTGGATATATTTCAGTTTTATATTAGGAACTCTGAAACACTGTATTATCCTTCCTGTTCATAATACTTATAATGTATTTAATTTATTCCTAGACAATAATTTCTCATCATCTCCTAGTTTAGTAAGTGCTTCCTGGTGTTTTTAATATATGGTGGTGGTTAGATCTCCTGATTATCAGTGACGTTGGATATTATATATCATGTCTGAAGAGTTTAAAGCAGTTCAGCATGTACTTCTGCCTATAAAGGCCCAATGGGGCTCAGATGAAATATTTGCTCTTCTACTGCATTCTTCCCATATAGCGGGAAAAAAAAATTATATATACAAATACCTATGTAGGTATTTCTGTATCTCTCTCTCTCTCTCTATATATATATATATATTTTTTTTTCCTAAAAGAGGAAGCAATACTATCATGAGAACTAAAATATCTCAAATATGCCATTAAAATTGCAGAGGCCAGACTTGAGTATGTACTTAAGAAAATCTCAAAAGCATGAATGATTGCTTTGTGGGGAGCATATTCCTCTGATGGAGCAATAATCTAAAAGCCTACCTTCCACCTCTAATTGTTTATTTGGATTTTATTTCTTTCTATAAATGAGATAATGAGATTTAGAGATTGAAGGGCAGAAATTTAATTGTTAATGCAGTAAACAGCCATTGAAAGTAAGTTTTCACAAAATGGCACTTCCACTTGTAGAAAATTTCAACTATATTCAAAATGAGTATAAATGGCTACCTTTTGCAATATTCTATGAAATTTAGTATCCTTTGAGAATTCCTTTCAATCAGTATTAAACAAAAGATTCTTGTAAAAGAAATGAAGATTAGCAATTATGTTTTGTGATTTCACAGTATGAATTTAACATTTCTCCTGTGGGTTAAATGATATATCTGTACATTTAAGGATAATTTTCCAAAATGTAATATAAATGGGGTATGTTTTATTTGGAAATAGAATAGCAGATATTTTAACAGGAAAAAAAAACTTTTAGTTTAGCAACTGCACTATTTTATATGAGAAAACATTGTCATTTATGTTATAGTATAACTGTAATGAAGGTGATATATTTTATTATTTTATCCAGGTACTTATAATTATCTAAAAATAACATTAAAAAGTGATAAGAAGTTTACATTAGTGTGGTTCAAACTTTGACAACAAAGACCTTTGTCATGAAAACTGCCCAATTTTTAAAAATACCGCGCTCCAATCTGTGGAATGACAGTCCTTAAAATAAGATTATACCATACAAATCCTTTGGCAATTCCTCAAGGTTTATTAATTGGGGATTTGAATGATAAGTTAATTTTATTGGGGAAAAATTTGTACAAACTTGTTCATTTGTATTTTTTAATTTGATATAAATCTTTTGACATTATTTATATTGGTCTTAATATTTCATTAGACTTTTCAAATAATGACATGTATTAAATAATATGGAAAAATACACTCATGATTTATATTTATTATACATATTATTACATTAAAATTTAGTGTGGGTTTTCAAAGTATCTGTTTCATTATTTAAATAGAAGTCTATTTTAAGTGATAAGATTTAAATAGAAACATGTCTAAATATACTTTACAATCACTTTATCACATGCATCATTACGTTTTATTCTTCTAGAACATATATATGTATAATTTTTGTTTTTGTACCAGGGATTGAATCCAGGGGCATTCTACTATCAATCTAAATTCTAATCCCTTTTAGCATTTTACTTTGAAACAGAGTCTTGCTATGTCACTTAGGACCTCAATATGCTCCTGAGCTTGGTTTGAACTTATGATCACTCTGCTTCCACCTCTCTAGCCACTGGGATTGCAGGCGTGAACCACCATGCTCAGCTTTAAGATTTTTTTTTCAGAATATTCTCTAACTTTAGATCCAGATGGCACCTTACTTGCTTGCTTCGCTAGATAACATTTTACTTTGAACAGGAAGTACTTTTAAAATACAAAATAGGGCTAGGGATGTTGCTCAGTGGTTGAGTGTCCCTGAGTTCAATCCCTGGTTACCTGCTCCCCCACCATAAGAAGCTCTTTTAAATGATTAAATGATGTATATCATTGTCTCATTGTACTTTTGATTTTCATGCCCATCCAAACTGTAAATGTGAATTACCTGTGAATCTGACGAACTGGGTTCAACAGTGCTCATATGAAATGTGTTGATGATCTTTGTGCTGGTCATGGAATGGCAATAGAGCCATTTGGACCTATCAAAATCTTTCTTCATATTTGTATGATTCCAGACTTATTAATCACTATGACAAGATTTGGCTACCTTGTGAATTATGGTAGTAACTGTTACGTTGTGTTTCTGCTTCTAAAAATTATATATGATTTTAAAAGCTAGATTTTTATTTTGGGAATGGGAAATTGTTTGATTTGTTTTCAGGGAAAAGAAAGTAGACAAAAACTTCACGTTTTATCAGTTTAAAGATTTGTGTATGTATTGATAAGATATAGTAAATCCTTTCACACTATTGCATTATAGCTTTGTAATTATATAAACTCATCAATAAGTTAATTTAATGTAAATGATAAGTATTTCTCCCTCCTCTCAAAAGTCTTTGGCCAGTATTTAAGGCAAGATTGTGTTTATATATTATACATTTTAGATATTCACATATTATTTATAAAACATTATTTATTATACAATTTATTTATATACAGCATTTATATTTCTGCCAAAACCCATAGGATTTCCACTGAAGAATATGAGACTGAAATGAAAATTATGAAGGGAGTTCCATTATTTGTTTGTAATTGAGATAATTTGCCATAGTTTCTCAAATACAAATTAGTTGGTATTCATCTAGTCAAGTTTCCTCATTTGGTTCTATTATGTTAAAATAACAAATCACCTTATGCATAAAGCTGGTTCAGAAGCATTTATGTTTAGTTATGATTCCTTGAAAGACTCCTTATTGTTGTCCTGATGTTTTATCATACGCGTGTGGGGAACTGTTGGTTTGAACAACAATGAAAAGCCAATATCACACTCCAGGATCTCGTTGCCTGTGGAATGGTTAACAATAGATAAGACACATTTATTCTTGGCAGTCTTTGAAAAGTACCTTGGAGAATTACGGTAGCATTATGTACTGTAAGCATCAATGAAACTAGAAAGTGTGATTTCCCAGACTTATTGTATCCTAAATGTATTGTATGTTATTAAATAGCAAAGCTTTTTATGTTGATACTTGTATGATCTGTAACGATGAGATGATGTAATATGGATAAAAATTAGTACAGTTTCATATGAGAGGTATAACCTGATTGACCTGCTTACTGGGTGAAAAGTGTAGGATCATGAAAATTACTTACTAGGAAGCTAAATTTTCCAATGGAATCTATAATGCTGCTGCATAGCATAATTTTTAGATTATGTTTCTTGCATGGGCACATCTTTTAATTTTCCAGCATATGTGTGTCTTATGATGACCAAGCAATTACACTAGGTTGTGCTTACCCCGCAGAAATGTCACTTGTCCTGGAGCATAGCCTATGTGATCCTTGGGTATAGAGATAACTTCCTCACACTGTCCTTATGACAAAGGAACTGGGAGGCAGTACACAGACTGGCAAAACAGAGGGGAAAAAGATTATTTTTCTGTATCTGCCAAAAAGAAACCTCAAAGGATTATGCTGACAATGAGTATAATCTTTGCAAAAATTCTAACAAATAAGAAACATTGAAGCTAAAACTTAGTTCTTCTCACTCCAAATTATATCTACTGTATGATGGTGAATATAATGAAATAACGATGGTATTTAATGTTGTAGAGTTCTTCCTTTGTGCAGTGTTTATGTATTAAAATAATCATCACAGGAGATCTAGGAGGTCGTTTTCTTATAATCCCATTTTTAAGAAGGTAAAATTGAGGCACTGAAGTTAAATGATGGCCCAAAGTCATGGAACTAGTAATTGGAAAAGATATGATTCATCTACAGATAAAGCAGATAGACAGCCTCTGAAGCCCACCTCACACCATTATTGAACATGCAATGAGATGCTTGGAGCAGTGCCTTGAGCAACATGAATTTGTTCTCTTGAGATTTTGTGGGTTGTCTGGACAGTTTCTCATTTATAGGATGTTAATCAGGGCTGCATTTCTTCCGGGACTCAGTTTGTCAGCAACATGCAAGGTCATTTAGCCACATGTGTATAGCTTCAGCATGGATTTGAAGAGTTCAGCTGGGTTGCTGAGACCAGCTGGACCTCCTTTTATTCATGCATGCTTAGGCTCTCGGTGTCTGCATAGCCAAGCCATATGTTCTCCCTATCCTTCCTTCAGGACAGCTTGTCTTCTTACAAGCTTCCTCTAAGTTTCCCTATGCACAAAATTGGTGCTGTGAAGACTTCTTGAGAACATTGGCCACAACTGGAATAGTCTCATTTCTCTGACATTCTCAAAGGGAGTCATGTAGTATTTTGGAGATGGAGTTTGGGGCTCTCTCTCTCTCTCTTGCTCCATACACACACACACAAACACACACACATACACACACACACACACACACACATACACACATACACGCACCCATATATATACATATATCTGTAAACCCATATATATTTATATATATATATATGATATTCTTTATTTATTTTTATTTGTCTTATCTGACTTTTCCAACTAGGATTTCCAGACTATATTGAATAAAAGTGGTGAAAATGATCACCCTTATTTTGCTCCAGATCTTACAAAGAAAGATTTCAGTTTTTCTTTCTTTTTTTTTTTCCTTTAAGTATGTTAGCTGCTGACTTATAAATAAATGGCTATTGTTATGTTGAGTTTCTTTCTTTCTTTTTTTTTTTTTTTGGTACTGGGGATTGAACCCAGGGGCACTCCACCACTGAGCCACATCCCCAGCCCCTATTTTGTATTTAGAGACAGGGTCTCACTGACTTGCTTAGGGCCTTGCTAAGTTGCTGAGCCTAGCTTTGAACTTGTGATACTCCTGCCTAAGCCTCCCAATGTTGAATTTATTTCTGTACCCAATTTTTCATTGTTTATTTCATGAAGGTATATTGAATTTTATCAAATGACTTTTCTTTTGCCTCTATTAAGATGACCCTATGGACTTTCTCTTTTCTTTAGGAATCATCTATTTCTTCTATGGTTATCAATTTTGTTGGCATTTAGGTATTCATAATAATCTCTAAAAGTATTTTGTATTTCTGTGATGTCAGTTCTAATGTCTCTCTTTTTATCTCTGACTTTCTTTTCTTTCTTTCTTTCTTTCTTTCTTTCTTTCTTTCTTTCTTTCTTTCTTTCTTATCATTCTACTAAGAGGTTGTCTATTTTGCTTTTCTATTTGAAAAACAAGCTCTTTGGTTTGTTGATTTTTTGTATTGTTTCTTTAGTCTCCATTTTATTTATTTCTGCACTGAACTTTACTATATTTCCTTCTATTAATTTTGTGTTTTGTTTGTTCTTGCTTTCTAGTTCCTAGAAATGCAGTGGTAAGTAGTTTATCTGAGCTCTTTCTATTTTTTCGATGTGGATGGTTGATTACCATAGATTTTCCTCTTAGTACCACTTTTTCTGCATCCCTTAGGTTTTGGTATATTTTGTATATATTTTCATTTGTACCAGAAATTTTTAATTTATTTCTTGTTTACTTCCTTGATCGACTGGTTGTTCAAAGTTGGTTATGCAATATCTATGTATTCATGTGGCATTCAAAATTTTTCTTGTTGATTTGTAGTTTTATTGTATTGAGGTCCAAAGATATCCTATATCATTTCAATTTTTATTGAAGTTGTTGAGACCTGTTTTGTGGCCTATAATGTCATCTATTCTGGAAAATGTGTTGAACAAAAAAATGTATATTTGACAGCAATTGGATGAAACTGGGGCATAATTTAGCTTTGCTATTTCTTTGTTAAATTTTGGTCTGGATGATCTTTCACTGTTGACAGTGGGATGTTTTAGGTTTTACATTCACTTCTGTTAACTCTATTTTGATATATGGTAGGAAGTATGAGTAATGGGCAGACTCTTAAAGAACAGAAACAATATGTTCTATTCAATGCTTGAATCTTCATTTATACTCACTATAAAATAACAAGGGTGGTAATGCATTTTGTAAACCACTACGGAAGCAACTTGAAATCAATTAAGTTATTTGTACTGGTCACTTATTGTGATTCTTTACACATATAGAAAATAAAGTCATGCTGTGGCCCTCTCATCTCTCAATGTAGCTTTTAATTCAGGAAAGACCAGATGAAGGTCAATGGGGGATTGAAAAAAGACTGACATACATAGAGAGAACAATCTGGGGTCTGGTTGATCATCACAGTTAGTACAGCACCTTATTATATAGATTTCATCATTTTCAGCAAAGCAAGCAATCAGAAAGATTAAGGACTTGGTGAGACATTACGGTTATCTTGTTATGCTCAGAATTCTCTATCCCAGGGAGTTGGTACCTGAGCTCTACATTCTGACTGATACAGCTCTGTGCCTTTGAGTGGAGCCTCCTTAGGCCAGTGTCACCATAGCAACTGGGCCATCTTAATCTGTACCTTTGTACAGGAAGTTTCCAGCGCAGTGCAGCCATGAAGCAATTGAGACCTGAATCAAAAGACTGTTTTCCAGTCATTTATTTAGCTATAAAGTTTTATAACATTCTAAGAAGATTTTATATACTTCCCAATTAATTTCTTCAATTACCTACAAGTTGATCTGATGCTTAACATTTTTCACTCTGTTCTGGAAATTTTGAAAATCCAGGTCTAAAGAAGAGGATATTTAGTTAGTCCTATCACTGGCAGCTCGAATTTGTGCTTGGGTAGGTAATTAAACTCGGTTTCAATATTCTGATAATTGTAAATGTTGAAAGGAAGTCATGTGATATTTTGTGTGAAAATATCTTAAAGAGTATAAAATGCTTTAATGATAATAGTAATATAATTTCTTTCTTAACCAGTAACTATTTTCTAGGTTGTAGTTGAAAGCCATTGTATGACTCACAGGCTTCTAATAAGCATTTGCTTCCCAACAGACATCCACAAAACATAGCCCCCTGCTTTCTCTTCTGCTTTTCTTGCTCATACTTCCATACTTCTTTCTTCTTCTTCCTTTTATTGTTTTTTTTTTTTTTTTTTTTTTAGGTGACATAAACATGTTGTTTATTTACTCTGTCAACTAACATTTAAGGGAGCTCCAGGGTGGGGGCTTGCTAATAAAGTAGTGTATTTCTTTTTTCTTTTTTGCAGTCAAGGGTTTCTTTTTAATAAATTACACTCACTAGTATTACTTTCTTAATTTACAAAGAAAGAATTGGCAATAGAGAAATTTCTCAACCCTGAATGTTTCATAGATATATGTTGCACATAGGAATGTCATCTGTCCCTTATGTTGCCAAAGGGGGAAAATGTTGATAACCTCTAGTCTGGACTAGGGCTTTTACAGTCATGTGAGAAAGTTTCTAGAATCAGATTTCTGAAGCTATGTAACTTCATATCTGGGGCAACCAAGATTTAGTTCAGGGATTGTGGTATAACTCAAAGAATCTACCAAGTACTCAAAAATCTTTACACCAAGAACACTGATAACCCAATCAATAAATGGGCCAAGGAAATGAACAGACACTTTACAGAGGAAGATCTACAAGCAATCAAGTTTTATGAAAAAATGTTCAACATCACTCGTTATAAGAGAAATGCAAATCAAAACCACCTTAAGATTTCATCTTACCCCAATTAGAATGTCTTTTATTAAGAACACAGGCAACAACAGGTGTTGCGAGGATGTGGGGAAAAGGGTACACTCATATATTGCTGGTGGGAGTGCAAGTTGGTGCAGCCACTCTGGAAAGCAGTGTGGAGGTTCCTTAGAAAACTTGGAATGTATCCACCATTTGACCCAGCTATCCCACTCCTTGGCCTATACCCAAAGGACTTAAAATCAGATTGCCTCAGTGATGCAGCCACATCAATGTTCATAGCTGCTCAATTCACAATAGCTAGATTATGGAATCAACCTAGATGCCCTTCAGTAGATGAATGGACAAAGAAACTGTGGTATATATACACAATGGAATATTACTCAGCCTTTTATTGTTGATATGCTCAGTAGTACTGATTTCTTAATTTCACTGTGACTCTCCTAAGGCTACGCAATCACATTGTAAGACCCTGTGACATAAAAGTCACAGAGCTTTGAAAAACTTCTATGGAGCTCTAGAAAGTGGAGATTCTACTATGACTGGTGAAGGTGAGGAGAATTTTATAATTTTAGTAAGTGTTGGTAATAAATATTTTGGAGGATTTACTCATACTTTCAACTTCTTGACTCCTTTACAGTTTTGAGGATATTGCTTTCTGCATGTATAGATATGGGTCAATAATTGCTTTTAGAAATGTTCTATTAACATTAGGAAAGAGTAGTAACAATGCAAAGTATTGTTGTCTTTCTGTCAATTTTGTCTTCAAATTGTGCACAGTTTGAGAAAATGTGCATGTTTTGAAGGCATTTTATCCTGTTAATTTTGCTTCTCTATATTCTGATTTGATTGATATCGAAAAAGATCTCCATTTTTATAATAGCTCCTGAAAGAAAATATAGACTGAAAAAAAAAAAAAAACCGGAACAATATTTTATCAGAAAGTGTTATATTCCCAGTTGAAAAGCTATTTGTAATGGTACACATAAATATTTCAATCACCTAAAATACCACATTGAAAACTGAATGTGAAATCAATGCCTTTTGAAAGAATCTAGCAACCCCTTTGTGTGAAAGTCATCACTTGCTACACACACTTCAAGATATTGTGCTATAGAAACTTGTGTCTGGTGCTCACGAAGTTCCAATGGGTATGGATTTTATGTCAAATGAAAGTAGCATCGATGTTGCCGAGTGTAATGGAATTATGTCCTGTTAGCAAGAGAAGCCAGAGTAGGATGAAAATAATTCTTTGGCGTAAGTAAAATAGATTCACTGCTTTTTCCTAAAAAAATCATTCTCAGATTTTACTTTGCACATTTCATCTGTTTCATGCTTATATCTTCTCATTGTTAATTAATTTTGTTTCATTTTTCCCCACCACTCTTTTTTCCTCTCTTTATTAAGAAGGCATGAATCCCATGAAAGTAAGCATAAAAGCTTAATTTCTAAGCTGCTAGATAAGTACCTACTGGATATTTTAGAGCCAATGTTTTATTTATTTATTGAGAGATGAATTATATGTTGTTCAGAATATTTTGAGGTGTTTCATCCAAATTTAAAGGCAATTCATACAGATATTGTCTACGTTGAACTTCTGAATAAGAGAGAAAGAGAGGGAAGGAGTTATCAAAGCCTGTTTTAATATTGCTATTGAGGTTTTAAGATTAACTGTTTTATCTCACTTAATTTATTTTATATCTCTTTGTAAAGGCTTCATAATTATTTGACTCAAAGAAAATACTTTGATGCTCTTTCTTTTTGTATTCTTAAATTCAAACAGTGTGTGGATTTTCCTATCAATGTCACCCTGTGTGAAGGAAGAAACTCTTGGGGTGTGGGGTGGAAAGGAAGACTTAAGAGTCCATTTCTCACATGCAGAAGAGCAAGGGGCTTTTGTTTTGTTTTGTTTTTGTTTTCTGTCTTTGCAGCAGAAACATAATGTGTATGATGTGTAATTGAAAAGCAGAGTTAGGGTATAAAGGACTTTTGTCCATTGAATTTAGAGTTCAGAGAAGGGATACTGATCTCACACTGGAACCCTCGTAGTTTTAAGATGGACAAAGCTGCTTGCATCAACTATACCATGGGAGGGATGATAATAGAAACTCTAATTTCTGAATTGTGATCTATGTATATTTAATTTTTTAGATATACTTCCCATGAAATGCACTTTGATATCCCAGAAGTAAAGGTGGCCTTCAAGGGACTTATATCATCTCATACCATTGGTACTTCCTATGAGTCAGGTGGTATGGTAGACTTAAAAGGAGAGGGAGGCATGAAATCCCTGCCTTTAAAGAAGTTGTTCTGTATTGTGAGAGTCAAACACACCAAGGGACTCCAGTGAGCATACACATGAAACACAGCCACATCCCCATCAAGCTTTAGTGTGATGAGTTCTATATTGACAGGGCAAAGTTTTCAATATGAGATGTAATGACTAGTTCACACATTAAAAAATTTCTCTGTGTGATTTCAGGGATGGCCTAGGTTGCTCCTGAATATTTGGAATTCATCTGTATGTGGCTAAAGCTTTACGACAAAAAGGTAAGAACAAAAGAGCCAATAAAATGAAATGTGAGGAAGACTGAAAATAAAATCTTGAGAACTTGAAAAACATGGAAGCAGCTGCGACAAAGATAAAGGAAGAGAAACTGAATAGTAATGATCAAAAAAAGGAGGAAACGGGAGAGTGAAGTGGAGAGAGGAACGTGCAGGGGAGAAGCATCTACTAAGGCGATTGATGCAAGTCAGAACATACTCCGAAAAGCAACCAAAGGATCGATCATTTGGAAAAGTGTATGTAGCCTTAAAATGAGCAGATGTAAAAACAGCAAGGACTGAAGTGATACAAGAAAGGGAATGAGAAATAATAGCCATGGACAAACAATTCTATCAAAGGTATCAACAAAGTCAATGGCACAGAATTATAAAAGACAATAGAGAAACAGGCCAAGAATATCTAAAGATCTATCACAAAAAATTGAGAAAAGGGAAAATGTGGTTACCTGTACCATTACTAGTGATAAAGGAGAACCATATTAAAAATAATTCCATTGCTCAATTTTATGCTGTTATGTGTGATTACTTGACTAATGTTTATTTTCTTCAGTTTAAAGTAATCCATAAGAGGTCATAGTGCCCATTGGTTTTGTGTAGGGTTCATGGAAAGGTTTGTAAGGTATGAAGACTTGAACACAATGATGGGCAATGAGGAGATAACTCAGTAGAACCATCTCTCACTCACAGGGTAATGCTTGGAGGGATGAAGGAAAGGTGGGATTTGGAGTACTCCTAGAGCAATTGGCAGGGACATCAGGAGACACTCTTAAAATGTTTTGCACTATTTTTGAATGATGTTCCTTGATTTCAAGTTTTATTCATCCTTAAATATCTTTTGACAGGATCTTAAGTCACAATATTGTGAGATTGGAAAATCTGATTTGTCAAGTGAAAGTATAATTTTGCACATTCAAAAAACTAATTTTAGATTTTCTTTCCTATTTGAAAGCTTGCTTATCTTTCAAGCATTCTTCTTTTGTTTTGTTTTGTTTTTCATCAGCCAAGTCATTTCAACATCTTCAATAACTTGCATATGTTATAATTACATTCAGATTTAATTCTTAATGTCAATGGGATGAAGTTATTTTAAAATGTTGCTCCAACCTCCCTTGCTTGTTCTACAACTTAAGAAACATACTAGGATATGATGTTTATTTTATTGTGGCATAAAACCATTCAGACAAAGTTCCATATTCTTCTTCAATAAGAAAATATGAAGAGATCATCAGTATATGAAGTCATGATTGATTTTAGTTTACCCTCATGCTATTCATTCTGTTTTGTTTTTTTAAATTCTGTGCTTATTTTATTATCTGAATTTTTTCAAAATAGTAGGAAACAGTTGATTAAATTCTTCAGTGGAAGCTGCATCTACAGTGCTTTCACCTTGAGTTCATGCAAAGAAAGTTCTATTTTTTTTAAGAAAAATAATAGGATGAAGACTGCAGATAGAGAGAGCATTGTGACAAAAATATGTGAACACGAGGACATGGTGTGCACATTTAGCCTAAATTCTTACAGTATTCTTTTCTGTTTAGGTTGACATTTCAAAGAAACTGAAACTTCTAAAAATAATTTGCTGACAGTGGTATGTTTGCCTGCAGTAATGATCTCATTGAGAAGCGATTTAATTTGATACACAGAACTCTCTAGCATAGTCACAAACAAGCTCTTTTGGGTTATCAATTTCCTGGTGAAATAATTACAGTAACAGCTTAACAGTCTTTTCTTATGCATTCTTTTAGAAGAAGTAAGCATGTTTTATTAAAGTCATGTACACAGCTGCAATTTGAATGGCAATATTTCTCTTAACATATGTGAAGGCTGATTTTCCTGACCTTTGCTTCTGCACAATTGAGTTAAACACTCAAGGGATTGTATTACTATATTTAAGACAGTATGCATAATGGGTGTTATTCAGCTGAGTGAGATGTGGCCCCTGGTAGAAGGTGCTGGCAACCTAGTGAGAAGGGCAGATTCACATGTAAACAATCTTCTGTGAGGTTCACTGTGCTTAAGAACATTAAGGGCTGTAGTGCAGGGTTCCCTGTTTCTTTGTCTAGATTTCCTCCAGCAGCCAGGCTTTCGTTGTTCTTGTTCAGCACAAGCTATGCAGTGCTCTTATATGCTATGCTGATTTCTCTGTTTCTTGAAAAAATGCTCTTCCTAGTCATAAATCCTGACTTCACCAAGTGTTTGTTGAGCGGCTTATAAGGTTTCTGTGGGGCATATGTTCTGTGTCTAAGCAATCTTGCCACAACAGCGGAGGATTGATTTTACCAGTGTGGTAGCCACAAACAGATCAAAAAAGATTCCTCTACAATTGCTGTGAGAAAGTATTGCTAATTATTTTTCCCAATGATTACATGTACTTTGAGGAGAAAGACCACAGGTTGTCCAATCACAGGGGAGGTCTTCCATGGGTTACATGGAGACTAGTGTGAAAGGTGTTCACCTTCTTCCGGCTCCTGCTTCTCTGCCTTTAACCTTTACTTTCAGGTTGAATACAAAATCTCCAAAGACTCATTAAATCACACACTCAGTTAGAGGACTGAGTAAAACTTGCGTGTAGGACATATCTTTTTTGTTTCTGTCCTAGCACAAGGAAGAAAATGTGACTTAGAAACACTTTCTTGCCTCTAACATATGCTAAAAATGCTGTAGCTAAACCTTGGAGTACATATAACACTTTAAGATTCCTTATAAAGAGAGTTTGAAGAAAAAGAAAGGGAGAAGGAAGTAAGCATGCAACCATTAGGATTAACATTGTTGCTATAATTGAATAATAAAATTTGTGCATTCAGGAAGTCAGGACTCAAAGCAAGATAATAGAAAGTAATAAATATATAATGTATAAAGGAGTACATTGCATTCGTAGCCATATGTTAACATCCTTCCCATGTGGAACATTATATAGGGGACAATGGTCGTTAACATTTATTGCAAATGTAAAAACAGTTTTCACACGGGTGTTTTTGGAGTAAAGATTAGGGCAGCAAATATAGTAAAGTCAAAGGCTTTTAAAACAAAATTCAAATTAACACAAAACCCTGAAATAACTCAAATTTTGTCATTTTTCTTTTCTTAGAAACACTATCTAAAAACAAAATAATAAGATATACATTTATATATTCCTTTTACCACAACAGATACTCCTGAAATATACCTTTGAATTATCATGTGTTTAATAGAGAATTGTTGTTTTGAAGTTTCTAAATCAGAAAATTTTTATTATAAAGAATAGATAAACTGAGCAATTAAAATATCCTGATTTATTATAGTGTACGTTGTACGATACCCTCAGAGCCCTTAGTGCTATTAAAACTTTTATTCATTTTACCATTTTTTTAAATGTCCAGCATAATCAAACCCCATTGGCTTACAGTAGACACCTGTTCATTTACTTATCTTATACTGACTTTCTACCTTTTCCTGTTATTTTTATAGTTTTCCTCCAGTGATTCTTGAGAACAAATGCCAAATACTCACACTCAATCCTAGTTGTTGGGTTTGCTTTTGTAAGAAGCCAACCTCGTTTTTTTTTTTTTTTTGATGATGTTGGGGATTGAACCCAGGGCCTTGTGCAATGTAGGCAAGCACTCTACCAACTGAGCTATATCCCCAGCCCCACAACCTCACTTTTTAAAGAAAAGTTTAAATTATTTTTGTCTAGGTGTGATGACACATATCTAAAATTCCAGAGGCTTTGGAGGCTGAGACAGAAGAATAGCAAGTTCAAAGCCAGCCTCAGCAACTTAGCAAGGTCCTAAGCAACTAAGAGAGACCTCATCTGAAAATAAAAAATAAAATGGGTTAGGGATGTGGTTTAGTGGTCAAGCACCCCTGGGTACAATCCCTGGTACCAAAGGAGGGAAAAAGAGTTTTGTAAAAGTGTGTTCTGTGTTAGGAAGCATATAAGGAATAAAATAATTGAGATCAGTGATCAATTTTTATAATTAATTGAAAAATATTAAGTATTGATAGAGCTTTATTTTCTTTGAATATTAAATTATTACATTTCCTATATTTTACTTATGAATCTGTGTTTTTAAAATTATTTTCTCTCACTAGTTGGCACTGGTAAAAGTCATGTGTCTTGCCCTCACCATTTTTCTTAGCAAGGTGGCTAGATAAACCAACATGACCACATGTTAGGATAAGAATTGTATCCTAAATATTCCTTATCATAATTATGTTAACCCCAGGGATAGCCTGAAGGGAAAAACAAGGATGCCAATTTGAAGCATCTCAAAACTCCAAACCTTAAAAACAGAATCTCTGAGATTATAAAAAGGAAAATACAGCACTTATGAGATGGTCAGAAGGGAAACACGACCTCAAAGCCACTCTGTACCAGTCAGCAAGCCCAACTATCCCCAAGAAAATACAGTAGGCTTGGCAACAAAGCAGGTAGTAGGGAGGGCCATTTTCTTCTACAGGTTCTGGTATTCTGTAAAGAGCCACCTCATTGTCCATTGGGGAGGGATTTTATCACACAAAGTGTTCTCCAAGCTTAGTCACTAATTACAAAGATTTGCCTTCAATGGGATCAGGGGATTATCCAGGTATCCTTAAGATATTATATAACTGAACATCCTCTACTGCCTTGACAAAGAAGCATAATGTCCCATAAGGGCAGCAATGTATCCATTTTCCTTCTCCTCTATAACTTGAAAGACAAATTTTTCACTGGATGCTAGATATGATTTTGATTTGATTCATTAGAAGTTAATGCATTTTGGTATTTTTCTTCTTTGAGTCACAATTATCTTTAACAAGTTTTAATACTTTTGCTTACAGTCAAAATGGATTAATAGGGAGAGATTTACCCCCTCCTAAGCAACAAAGACAGGAGAAACTATAAAAGAAATATCAGTATTTATGATACCTGGATTTCAAGCAATTAAAGACACTGATTTTGGGAAAAGAAGAACGAATGAGGTAAGACTTTCATTGCCACTTGGAAAATACTACAGATGAGAATTACTGGAACTGAGGGGTTGGTACTTTAGTCTGGGGAGATTAGCAAGTAGAGATTTTAGGAAGTAATAGCGGTCAGAAAGGGTGGCACAAAGAACAAATTCTGAAGACTAAAATCCTATTAGAGTATTCAGCTGAATACTGATCAGTACATACCCATGAAACTCTCTGAATGGATTAGAAGAGCATTGCCTAGAACCCATGTTGGATCTGGAATACTGCCTGTCCCCTCCAGACAGAATGGAAAATTTTAAGATTTATAGAGCATTGGACAGAGTAGGCAGAAAAGTCTTATTTAAGTACTAAGCACTGCTCCAGTCACATCCAAAACAACTTGAAAGCAAACTTTCAAATAAGAAACTATTTCCAAAAAATTTGTCTGATTCTAAGAATAATGTTCCCCAATACTTACAGTAATATAAAATTATGCCGAATTCAGCATATTTCATAATATCTGGCATCCAACAAAAATTTGCACATGGAATAAAGCAAGAAAATATGAGCCATAATTATAAGAAAAATAAATCAATGAAAACCAACCCAAGATTGACACATATGTTAGAATTACTAGATAGAAACATTAAAACAGTTATATTCCAAATGGTAAAAAAATTTAGTAAGAGTATGGTACATATAAAATAGAACGCTCAAAAATTTCCAAAGATAAACTAGGTGTTCTGGTGCATACCTGAAATCCCAGCAACTCAGGAGGCTGGGGTAGGATAACAAATTCAAAGCCAGACATAGCAATGTTGAGAGGTCCTGAGCAACTTAGTGAGACCCTGTCTCAAAAAATTAAAAGAGTGCTCAGTGGTTAAGTGTCCTGGGTTCAATTCTTGGCACCAAAATAATAATAATAATAATAATAATAATAATAATAATAATAATAAAAATTATTATTATTATAATTTACAAAGATGAAAACTACAATGTATGAGACAAAAAATAAACTGCATAGAATTAATGATAGAGAAGATATTTCAGAAAAAGTAGTGAACTAGATGACAGTAATAAAAACTATTCAGAAAGGTACCTAGAGGAAAAAACTTACAGCAAATTTGGAATAGACTTCAGTTATGGACAGACTTCAAGAGGTATAATACACACATTATTGAAGTACTTGGAGGGGGGAGGACTAAAATATGAAGAAATAGTGGCAAAATATTTTCCAAATATTCAACAATTTTAAAACCAAGATCCAAGTTCAATAGACACCAAGTATAAGAAACATGGAGAAATATATGCAAGAAATATTACAATCAAATTAATAAGAACTAGTAACGAAGAGAAGATTTTCAAAGCGTCAGATGAGGGATATGTTGCTTATAGAAAACAAAAATAAACACAATAGCATATGTATCATCAGGAGCAATACAATAGAGAAGATAGGTGAGCAACACCTTTAAGATACTTAATGAAATCTGTCAACAAACAATTCAAGAAGCAGTAAAAATACCTTGCAAAAATGAAAGTGAAATGATGACTTTTTTCAAAATTACAAAAGTAAAGCAACTTATCATTAGCTTATTTCTACTATAAGAAGTAAAATAACTTTTCAGAGAAAAGAAAATGACAATTTGGAATAAAGAGCTACATATAAGAGTAAAGAACATTGGAAATAATAAGCATATCAGTATATACAAAATATAGTTCTTATTATCTAAATATCTTCAAAAGAAAATTGAGAAGCAAAAATAATAGTATGACATGGGATTTATAACAATGTGCAGTTGAAGTATAAGACAGCAATAGCAAAATAGTTGCAAAGAGGAAAATGGAAATATATTTTATATAGAATGGTATAATGCATTTAAAGAAGTCTTTGATCAGTTAAATATGTATGCTACAAGCCATAAAGTAACCAGAAAAAGGTTATAACAAGAGTTGTAACTGCTCAGGTTACAATGCAGATAAAATGCAATCATAGAAATTATTCAATTGATCCAAAAGGAGGCAACATTAAAAAATGGATAAAAACCTGATGATAAATGAAGGAAACAAAGATAAAGATATCAGAATAATAATCTAGTTGAAGCACTAATTCCATTAAATATAAAAAGCAAAATATCCCTATTAAAAGAAACAATGTGATAGACTGGATTAAAATCCTCAAAACATACATTATGCTACCTACAGAACAGAAAAATAATAATAGGTTAAAAAAACATGGAAAAAATGCTGTCAACACAAAAGAACTGCATTAATATTCACAGAGTAGATTTCAAATAAAAAATATTCAAAGGGATAAATATAGCATTTCAAAATGACCAAGGAGTACATTTATCAAACCTAAACACTTATGTACCTAATAAAAGAATTTTAAAATGTATGAATTGAAAATCTGACAGAGCTGCAAGGAGAAATATATGTCCAAAAATTTAGAAGAATATCTCAACTCCCTAGTCTAAATAACTGATGGAAATCCATAAGAAAAAATATTTGAATGATATTATTAATTAACTTGACCAAATAGAC
Source organism: Glaucomys volans (assembly GCA_020662805.1). Lineage (NCBI taxonomy): Eukaryota > Metazoa > Chordata > Mammalia > Rodentia > Sciuridae > Glaucomys > Glaucomys volans. The sequence continues at coordinate 167,845 of JAJEJO010002346.1, forward strand.
ATCTATAGAACACTTGCCCAACAGTAAAATGAACATGGTTTTCTAATGCACATTGAATATTTACCAATAATTTTTCCAGGCTACGAAACTAGCCTCAAAAAATTTAAAATAATTAAACATAGTCAAAGTTTTTTTCTCTGACCATGATAGAAATAAATTTGAAAGCATAAGAAAAGTCTTCTAAAAAATTCCCCCAAACTTGAAAAATAAATAAAATAATTCTAAGTATCACATAGTTCAAAGAAAAAAGAAAACTACAAATTATATTGAACTGAATAAAAATTAAAATATGTATCAAAAGGGCCATCATGCCAAAAGTGCTATACAGATTTAATGCAATTCCTATTAGGGCTCTGATGGTGTTCTTCATAGAAATAAAAAAAAGCAGTCATGAAATTCATTTGGAAAAATAAAAAAAAAATAGACAAAGCAACCTTCAGCAAGAAAAGTGAAGCAGGAGGCATCAAAATGCAGACCATAAATTATACTACAGAGCCATAGTAACAAAAATGGCATGGTATTGGCACCAAAATAGACAAGAAGACCAATGGTACAGAATAGAAGACACAGCGACAAATCCACATAAATACAGTTATAGTAGACAAAGGCACCATAAACATACATTGGAGAAAAGATATCCTGTTCAACAAATGGTGTTGGAAATCCATATGTAGCAAAATGAAACCAAATCTCTACTCTCACCGTACACAAAACTCAACTCAATGTGGATCAAGGACCTATGCATTAGACCAGAGACGCTGCTCATACTAGAAGAAAAAGTTGGCCCAATCTCCATCATGTTGATTTAGGAACTGACTTCCTCAACAAGACTCCTAGAGCACAAGAAGTAAAATCAATAATCATAAACGGGTATCAAACTAAAAAGCTGCTTCACAGCAAAGGAAATAATTAAGGACATGAACAGAGACCTTACAGTAAGGGAAAAAATCTTTGCCATCTGCACCTCAGATAGAATGTTAATCTCCAGGACATACAAAGAACTCAAAAAACTTAATACCCAAAAAAACACAAAACAATAGTCCAATCAATAAATGGGCAAAGGAACTGAACAGACACTTCACAGAAGAAATATGAATGATCAAGAAATACATGAAACAATCTTCAACATCACTAGCAATTAAAGAAATGCAAATTAAAACTACTCTGAGATTCCATCTCACTTCAGTCAGAATGGAACTCCTCAAGAATACAAATAATAAATGTTGGGGAGGATGTAGGTGGAAAGGCACTCTCACACACTGTTGGTGGGAATGTACATTGGTACAACCATTATGGGAATCAGTATGGAGATCCCTCAAAAAAACTAAAAATAAAACTACAATATGACCCAGCTATACTGTTCCTTGGCATTTATCTGAAATAATTTAAGTTAGCATATTTTAGAGGCACATGCATACTGTTATGGTTTAGACGTGAGGTGTCCTGCAAAAGCTCATGGATGAGACAATGCAAGAAAGTTTAGAATTGAAATGATTGATTTATGAAAGACTTAACCTAATCAGTGCATTAATCACGAGACAGTGATTAACTGGATGGTAACTGTAGGCAGGTAGGTTATGACTGGAGGAGGTGGATCATTTGTGCATGCTGTTGAGGTTTTTATTTTGTCTGTGGTGAGAGGAGCTCACTCTCTCTGCTTCTTGGTGGCCATGTCCTGACCTGCTTTTCTCCACTACCTTCTTCTGCCATGATATCGCTTTGGGCCCAGAGCAATGGAGCCAGCTGTATACAGTCTGAGACCTCTGAAACCATGAATCCAAATAAACTTTTCCTCCTCTAAATTTGTTCTTGTTGGGTGTTTTAGTCACAGTGGTGAAAAAGCTGATTAAAACACATATCCATGTTTATCTCAATACAATTCATATTAGCCAGATTAGGGGAGGGATCCATTCACAGATGAATGAATAAAAAATGTGGTACATGTACACAGTGGACTTTTATTCAGCCAAAAGTAAGAATGAAATTATGTCATTTTCAGAAAAATAGATGGAACTGGAGAGCATTATGTTAAGCAAAATAAGCCAGACTATATTTAGTGAAATTATGTTAGCTTAGGATAGCTGTTGGGTATTTTCAATGATAAATTTAATTTCTTAAATTAAAATTTGTATGTTTTTCTGTCAGTTCTAGAAATTTATTTTTTCTACAAAATTTTCCATTTTGTTTGAAATTAGATTGATTTGCACAAACATCTCTATCACTTTTTTCATTTCTGACATTTCTGACTCTTCATTCTCCTCCTCTTCCTCCACCTTATTCTCTCTCTCTCTCTCTCTCATTTTCCTGGTACTGGAGATTGAATCAGGGGTCCTTTCTACTGATTTATACTTTTTATTTTAAGACAGGGTCTCTTAAACTTGTGATCCTTGAGCATTAGCTTCCTGACTACCTTGGAATTATACGTATGCTCTCACTACTTCTATTTCTTCCTCTGTCTCTATGTTGCAAAAGATTTATCAATAGTATCTATCTTTTGACTGTTTACATTTTTCTTTTTTTATTTCATTTTCTCTTCCTTCTACATTTTTGGAGCTTCATATTCTATTACTATTTTTTCCTCTTAAGATTGATGCTATTGATATTCTTTCATGATTGTGAAATTCCCCTTTTCATTTTTTACAATATTTTACCAGTTATCCCAGGATAGATATGACATTCTAATGCTTTCACCCTTTCAACATTCTCACATTTTCATCCCTTCTGTGTATATTCTTATATTTTAAATATATCTCTGTTAAGTGGAAATGTGTTTTATATATCCAGTTTAATAATATTTATCTTTCAATTAGGATATTTAAACATATGTGTATGTATATAGCAATTACATATTGGGGCTTATTTAATCTTTGCAATTATTTCTCTGTCTCACTTGTTTTATTTTAATATTTCCAGTATTAAATTCTTTAGCAATATATTATTTCATGTTGTTTTAAAGCTTTTAATGCTTACCCTATATATTATAATGTGTATCCTTCACTGATGAAAATATACCTGTAGTAGGGCTGGGCTTGTGGCTTATTGATAGAGTGCTTGCCTAGCCAGTGTGAGGCACTAGATTCGATTCTTGGCACCTCATATAAATAAAATAAAGGTCCATTAGCAACTAAAAAATATTTTAAAAAATACTTGTATTATTTTACACTTCCTGACCAATGAAAGTTCCTCAAAAATGTCAGGAGTGGTGGCACATGCCTGTAATCCCAGGGACTTGGTAGGCTGAAGCAGGAGGATCACAAATTTGAGGCTAGTCAGTGCAATTTAGAGAGGCCCTGAGCAAATTAATGAGATCCTGACTCAAAACATTGAAAGAGCTGAGGTTGTAGCCCCTGGGTTCAATCCCCAGAACTTACAAAATGAATAAACAAACAAACAAACAAATAAATAAATAAATAACATACCAAATAAATAAATAATAAATGCATTACATACATTTTTTTAAGTTCCAACTTCACCCTTTTTTAAAAAATTTATTTTGATTCATTGTACATAAATGGAGTACAGCTGTTGTTTCTCTGGTTGTACACAAAGTAGTCCATCATATATGTACATAGGGTAATGGTGTTTGTTTCATCCTGTTATTATTCTTAACCCCCAACTCGATCCCACCCCTCTTTTTCCTCTATGCAATCCATCCTTCCTCCATTCTTGCCTCCCCCACCCCACATTATGTATCATCATCCACTTATCAGAGAGATAATTCAGCCTTTGGTTTTTGGGGATTGGCTATTCTCACTTAGCATGACATTCTCCAACTTCATCCATTTACCTGCAAATGCTATAATTTTATTCTTCTTTATGGCTGAGTAGTATTCCACTGTGTATATATACCACAATTTCTTTATCCATTCATCTATTGAAGGGCATCTAGGTTGGTTCCACAATCTAGCTATTGTGAATTGAGCAGCTAGGAACATTGATGTGGCTGCATCACTGTATGATGCTGATTTTAAGACCTTTGGGTATAAACCAAGGAGTGGGATAGCTGGGTCAAATGATGGATCTATTCCAAGTTTTTTTGAGGAATCTCCACACTGCTTTCCAGAGTGGATGCACTGATTTGCAACCCTACCAGCAATGTATGAGTGTACCTTTTCCCCCACATCCTCGTCAACACCTGTTGTTGCTTATATTCTTGATAATAGACATTCTAATTGGGGTGGGATGAAATCTCAGGGTAGTTTTGATTTGCATTTCTCTTATTACTTGAGATGTTGAACTTTTTTTCATATATCTGTTGTCGTTACCAATACCATGGATATTTTTTCTGCTATTTATTTTGAACCATATGTATGTTGTTAAGCAATAAGTCAATATTTGTTTTTGACATGCTCTAATATTTCCCTTTTCAGTGTTTTCTTCCTGTACTGTTATACACTCTTCTTCTTTCTACTTGAATAATTATCTTTCACTTAAAATGAGTGTTATAGCTTCAACTTCTCTCAATTTCTGTTGGCTCTGAAGGCCCTTTAATATTTATCCTTCATTTTTGATGGATATGATGTCCCAAGAATAGATTCAGGCCTTGTCTTTCCATACTGTTAATATCCTCTGTCTTTCATCATTTTGTTTCAAAAGTTAGATCAGTCATTATTCCTTTGAAACAAATGTGTCTTTTATTTGTATGCTTCTAAGAATTTCTCTTTGCTTTTCTTTTTTAGCGGTTTTATATAACGTGCTTGGGTGCCACCTTGTTGTATTTAGACAGGTTGTTTTAGCCAGTCTGTGAGTTACTGACTGTCTCAAGTGGCTTGATGTTTTTCATCAGTTTTGGGAAATTCTCAGTTAAGAATTTCTTCTTACTTTTGTTTTTCTCCCTTATTCTTCTCCTTCTTGGAATCCAGTTGTAGACATGTGAGTTTTTTTTCATCCTGTTCCAAATAGTACTTATTTTATTTTTCATCTGGCTTTATATATGCACATATGTAAGAAGTGTTTAATATTAATTTATTTAATATTTTATGTTTTAAATATTAATTTATCTGCTATTGAATTCATTTATATCTTAGTTTTCTGTAAGCTCCCTAACTTCTACTTGATTTTATTACTTGGTTTGTCTTTCACGTACATTTTTAAAAACAGTGTCTCACTATGTTGTCCATGCTGGCTGCAAATGCAAGAGCCTCCTGCCTCAGTTTACCAAGTAATTGGAATTACAAGTGTTTGCCACCACGGCCAATTTCTATTTGATTTTTAAACTGAATCTAATTCTCTGGTGAAAATATTCCATTTTAAACAGAATTATTTTAAAATCCATTTCTAATATCTCAAACATCTAGAATTTGTTTTTACCTTTACCTTTTTCTCTTATAATTCTCAGTCATTGGGTCTTATTGTCTGACATAGATGGTAAATTTTGACTAAATATCAGTTGTGTGAAGTTCTCCTTAGAAATTCTCTCTCTCTTCTTTATGGGCTAATAAAGTGTGTGCATTATTATTGCAGTTGGTGATGCTCTACTTCTGCTTTGCTTCTTACTCCACACATGTTGCCCCTTTAGGGTCTCAAATAAAGGTGGGAGTTCTTTTAAGCCCCTCTTCAGGGTGGTCCTAAATTTCAGTTTTTATCTCCACAGCCCCACAAGACTGCTAAGATATCTGCCTAAATTATTAATACCTCAGCAGTTGATTTCTGCTTGGATTCTAAGAAATGTATTCCTCAAGTGGACAATTTTAGTATTCAGTTAATGCCTCAAGGGGAAATCTTTCAGTGTCATGCCTACTCTCTGAAGTTACCTTTTACTCCAGAGACTTTGATCCCTTAAATTCTTGCTGTTTTGATAGTTCTTGCCTGAACTCCAGTAATGGTTTCTTTATCCCACTGAGATGACCATAAATTCTAGAGACTTGCTTGCTGTTCAGCATTCATACTTCATGATGTTTTTTTTAATCAGCAAAGATCCTAAGGGAAAAGTGAGCTGTCCAATGCATGGCAGGCAGCCATCTGGTATACCATACATTAAAATGTCGATTTGTTTTATCCTAGTAAACTTTTTTTCTATTTAATAGCTGCACACTTCTCCAAAATTTTCTTTTGTAAAGAATTATTAGTATGTTAATTTTTCCATAGATGAGAATTTCAAATGGAGTTTACATAAATTAATATTAAAAAGTGGAATAAAGATCTTATTATATCCTAAACTCACTCATTTATTTTATTCAGGAAAAAACACATTTAGGCTGTGTGTTGGATGCATTAATTATTTTCTTCAATTTTTAAGTAGATTTACTTTCTCTTTTTGTTTTCATGCTGAGAGAGCCTTTGTACATAATGTTCTCTCAAAGAAATAAAGATCTTCAGCATATATAAGTGAAGGTTTTCATTTTATTCTACATCGTATGTTGCTCATAATATGACACAGCTCATTCTACTTAGATCCTGTGCTGTACATTTTGTGGGGAGAGATAATCCACAGTCTAAATTCATATAACTACAAAGTATTATGTATATCATCAAAGGAGGTATGGATTTGTTCATGATAAATATGGAATCAATCACCTTATACATTTTTTTAAATTTATTTAATTCTGATTCATTGAACACAAATGGAGTACAGCTTTTGTTTCTCCGGTTGTTCACAAAGTGGAGTCACACCATCTGTGCATTCATATATGTACACAGGGCAATGATGTCACATTCTGTTATTATTCCTACCCCCCACCCTGAACCCACCCCTCCCTTCCCTCTATGCTCTCTATCCTTTCTCCATTCTTGCCATCATTCCACCCGCATTATGCATCATCATTCACTTATCATAGAGACCATTTAGCCTTTGGATTTTGGGGATTGGCTAATCTCACTTAGCATAACAGTCTCCAACATCATCCATTTACCTGCAAATGCCATAATTTTATTCTTCTTTATGGCTAATATTTCATTGTGTATATATACCACAGTTTATTTATTTATTCACCTATTGAAGGGCATCTAGGTTGGTTCCACAATCCAGCTATTGTGAATTGAGCAGCTATGAACATTGATGTGGCTGCATCAGTGTAGTAATCTGCTTTTAAGTCCTTTGGGTATAGGCCAAGGAGTGGGATAGCTGGGTCAAATGGTGGATCCATTCCAACTTTTCTAAGAAATCTCCACACTGCTTTCCAGAGTGGCTGCACCAACTTGCACTTTCACCAGCAATGTATGAGTGTAACCCTTTCCCCCCATCCTTGCCAACACCTATTGTTGCCTGTATTCTTAATAAAAGACATTCTAATTGGGGTAAGATGAAATCTTAAGGTGGTTTTGATTTGCATGTCTCTTATAACGAGAGATGTTGAACATTTTTTCATAAATCTGTTGATTGCTTGTAGATCTTCCTCTGTAAAGTGTCTGTTCATTTCCTTGGCCCATTTATTGATTGGATTATTAGTATTCTTGGTGTAAAGATTTTTGAGTACTTTGTAGATTCTGGAGATTAGTGCTCTATCTGAAGTGTGTGTAGCAAAGATTTTCTCCCACTCTGAAGGCTCTCTCTTCACATTTCTGTTTGTTTCCTTTGCTGAGAAAAAGTTTTTTAGTTTAACTCTATCCCAATCATTAATTCCTGCTTTTATTTCATGCGCTTTGGGAGTCATGTTAAGGAAATCTGGTCCTAGGCCAAC
>JAJEJO010002346.1:180463-247451 GCA_020662805.1 Glaucomys volans
CTGAAGCCGCAGCGCTGTGTCCCCGGGGAAAGGGGTGGGCTTAGGTCCGGGGGCTCCGAGGTCAAAATGGAGACTCTCCGCCAGGGAATCTGGAGAATGGCGCTGACCAGGTCCAAATTCCCGCTGGGGCTGGCAAACCGCTCCGTTCCCGGGTAAATCTCACCTGAAGCCGCAGCGCTGAAGCAGCAGCGCTGTGTCCCCGGGGAAAGGGGTGGGCTTAGGTCCGGGGGCCAATTATGAACATTTTGAACTCCCTTTCTAACATTTCTTCTACCATGCTGTCTTTGGGTTCTCTTGATATATCATCCAGGTTTGTTTGGGACACTTTCTTCCTGTGTTTTCTCATGTTGCTTTTGTATCTTCCCCTCTAGTAGTGCAAATCAGAGGGATTGCAGTTTCCCTGTAAAGACTTATAGTGTCCCTGCAGATTTCCAATATCTCACCTTGAAGTGATTATTGTTAGCAGTACCCCATATAAATAATATGTGTCCTTAAGTCCTTTAGAACCTATTTAGATGTTAACTGCATTATAATATACAGAAGTGAGTTCAAATTATCTACTGCATAATTGATAGGTTTGCAATAAGGACCACAATTTCAAATAGTGGAAAAAGAAAATGCTGAGGGGTTTAGAATATAACGTTAACGAGATAGGAAGTGAGTCTATAGAGTTACTATGTGGTAGGAATAGTGAGAGAGGAATTAAAGGAATTAAGTTTTTAGCATGAGAAAAGAGAATGAGTCCCCAAGGACACAGCTATATTAGAGGGTGATAGAATGATAAGGATATTAATAAGAAAAAAGTGGGAATTTAGTAAGTATATTAGGAATAATCGTAATATTACTATTTAGACAAAAGAAAAAGAAAAAGAAAGTTCTGCAGTAAAATTGGTGGGAGTGCAAGTTGGTGTAGCCACTCTGGAAAGCAGTGTGGATATTCCTTAGTAAACTTGGAATGGATCCACCATTTGACCCAGCTATTCCACTCTTTGGCCTATACCCAAAGGACTTAAAATCAGATTACTACAGTGATTCAGCCACATCAATGTTCATAGCTGCTCAATTCACAATAGTTAGATTGTGGAATCAACCTAGATGTCCTTCAATAGATGAATGGATAAAGAAACTATGGTATATATACACAATGGAGTATTATTCAGCCATAAAGAAGAATAAAACTATGGCATTTGTAGGTAAATGGATGATGTTGGAGACTGTTATGCTAAGTGAGATCAACCAATCCCAAAAATCCAAAGGCCGAATGGTCTCTCTGATAAGTGAATGATGATGAATTATGCAGGGGGGGGGAAGGGTGGTTAGAATGAAGGAAGGATAGATAGCATAGAGGGAAGGGAGGGATGGGGTCGGGGTGGGGGGGTAAGAATAATAACAGAATGTGTGACAGACATCATTGCCCTGTGTACATGTATGAACGCACAGATGGTGTGACTCTGTGACTCTACTTTGTGTGCAACCAGAGAAACAATAGCTGTACTCCATTTGTGTTCAATGAATCAGTAATTAAATAAAAAAAAATATTGTACTATTCAAACCTCCTATTGTTCAGTAGTCTGATACCTGTCAGGCACTTGGTAATGCTGTGTTCCAAGAAGGATGCTGTCCCACTGCCTCCAAGTCAGGGATAATCAATGTTTGTGGGCAAAGGCAACCTGTTGTTGTTAGATGATCAGCAACAGCGTGGGTGCCGGTCTTGGACTAGACCATGAACAGGGTACAGGCCTGGGCTTGGAGCTGGATATGGTGGCCTGACGGCTTGGTGGGTATGTGTTCACAGCTGGGGCTGCCCAGGGTTCAGGCCCGAGCCCGGCCCAGCGGTGTTGGTTCCAGAGTGGCTGCTGGGGTCCCACGCTCCTGGCTGGTAGCTGCCTGTGGCTGGGCCAAGCCTGGCCGGACAAAGTTGGTTCCAGAGCGGCGACTGGGGACCTCTTAGATGTAATTTGAATATAAAATCTCATTGAGAGCAATATTCCTGTTGTTTGAATCCCAAGCAAGTAGGAATCCACAGGGCAAGTAGGAATGCAGCCTTCCTCTAGTCTGCCATCTTGAATCCCGCCTTATAAATTTATGAAGGACTATCGGAATTACAGTTATGTAGTGTTTCTGAAATGCATATGTTCTGTATTGTATTTTAATTACTATTGTCTTTTCATTGAGACTGGCTATCTTATGTATCAAATTTAGTAACATAGCTATTTAAGCTCTATTTCTGTCTTTTGTAATGAACATTGCAAAGCAGCTGTTAGAAACATATATTTAGAGTCAAAGGGCACCATCACTTACATGTGGGAGGGGTTTGGGGAGGATAATTGAATTACAAAATGCTTGTTATGAAATAGGCTCTGTGAAACAATGGAAGCAGGCAAAAAGTGCCACAATGGTGTCCACAGTGGAGAGAACAAAGCCGACTCAAACAGAGGTTGCTAAACAAATTAGTCCCTATGCAATTAGATGGAAAAGCACTTAGCAACAATATCAAAATGACAGAGTAGCTGGAAAATGGCACAATAAAAGATGACTCAGACTCTAGAGTTTGCATACTTTGTGGAATTACTCTCGGTTGTATGTAGAGTGAGTTCATATGAAATTTGACATCAAAATACAAGTGATGGTATAAAAAGAAGTAATTACTAGACATAAAGTTAACACTAATTTTTATTTTAGTACAGAAACTCAACCCTTTTAAAATCAATTCCTTCCAGAACTTTTCCCCAAATCCTAAGAATTGATAATTCAGCTTTGTTGTAGTTACAATACTGAACTGTTAAAATTACCAAAATTTTGTTGAGCATTTCTAGTTCTCTTATTCTTTTAAAATCTCTTATTTCAGATGCCAGGCCTCACTGGAATCTGAAACTATATGATTAAATTTCAATATTCATTTCACTGCCTCCCTATAAAAGCCCATTATATACAGCGTATCCTTCCGTCTTGGTGTAACACAGTTTTATAGTCTCACACCTCAGATTTTAGTGTGTGTGTGTGTGCGTGTGTGTATATGTGTGTGTGTGTGTATACCTGGGAGAGAGAAAAGAGAAAGAGAAGATTAGGCTGCATAATTTGAAGAGGCCAGTACAAAATAAAAGTTTAGAGTCTGTTGTTTAAAAGTTATTAGGAATTTTAAGAACACGACAAGAAGGCTTTGAACCAACTTTGAGATTCTTCTGAACACAAGGATCAGTGGAACTTCGAAAGTTGCAATCATATATATAAATGTATATTCCGACTAAGACACTTTCTTTCTATTAATACAGTACTTACTAATTTGTTTATTGCCTGTCTTCCCCACTAACAATGTATACTACATCCCCTGCCATCTCCCCAGTACATACATTGGCATCTGTCATACAGAATTTGTGAATAAATGTCTATTGAAAAACTGGTCAACACAAGGAGTGAATCCTCACTCCATGATCCTAAAACGTTTTCTTCAAATCTTGTTTCCATTGAGTTTATTCTTCCTTTTCTGAAACTTCCATAACCACATATTTTGCCTCCTGGATCTGTTCACAAATTCTCCTCCTTCTATACATGATATACTGCTTTCATTCCATCTTCTAAAGCTCTAATTACATTTTAAAATTATTGTATCAATTTTTAAATCATAAAGTATAATTTGCTTTATTTTTCTGTGTAATTCTAGCTGGTTGCCATGTATGTGAGGTCTCTCTCCTTTGTGATCTATGACATTTTTAGTTAAATTCTCTCCATCAACTGTGCATTAACAGAAGTACATCTCCCAGTTACTGTGTTTAGTTCACTTTCTTTAAAACAGAAACAACTGCATACTAACTTCTGGTGCCTCTTCAAAAGAGAAAAATTAACATCAATTTGACAATTTCAGAAAGATAATTTGGACTCTCTAGAATTTCAATTCTTTCATTTTTAATTTAATGATAATTTATTGCAAAAGTATCTGCTACACACCATGGTGAACACACAAAGGCAATTGAAAAGTTAGGTTTCTCTTGGAGGATATATAGCAATACAGTGCATGTGAATTCCTATTGTGATTGTGTGTCATGTCTGGTCTAGCGTGAGTCTCATCAAGAATTAGCAACTGCAGAACATTCAGGAATAATGAACCAAAATGTATTATTTTGGAGAACAAAGATGTAAGCATTTAGCTTTAGTGAATCCTTCCAAGATTAGGACACATAAAAATCTCATTTTTCCTCCATTCTTGCCATCTTTCCCCCCCACATTATGCATCATCATTCCAAAAAAAAAAAAAAATCTCATTTTAAGAGTTTAGAGTGCTAAAATAAATCATCTTGGTTCTGGGTACATCCATTTGTTCTCTTTATTTTGTAATTTACTAAGTTTATTTGCATTGTGTTATATTGCTTTCCCCATCACAACTACCCATAGAAGTGAAATACATTGCATATTTCTTATTAGAATTTCTGTATTTTAGTTATGATTAGTAAATAAAGTATACAAAATCTCAACTAAGCATTGAATAATGTTTAGTGTGAAATCTAGTAGGTTTTAAAAAACAGGGAAATGTAAATCATTTCAGTAATTTTACTGCTGTTTATGTCAATTAATCCTAACATGTATATCTACACGTTTAAAACTGTTCTACCCCAATTCAGAAGTTTTTCTCAAACTTTCAGATATCAACTATCTAACATTTAAATTTTCTTGTAGCCTGAGACTAAAAATGAACTCCAAGCAACTGCAAACACATTTTGAGTGATTGGCCTTGATTTTTATCAACCTTCATTGTTTATTAGTTTAAAAGTTGCATGAGATACAAAATATGTATTTAAATAAGGATTATTTTTTCTGTTGACCAAAAATGCACAATGAGACAAGTTCCTGTTTCAATTTTACTACCCATGCTTTTGCCTTTTGGGTATCTTTGAAAGAAATAATTTTGTACCTGTGCTACTGTTACAGCTTGGTAAGGAGAAGTAGTGATCATGATCTAAAATCGCTTTGTGGTCATTAGGTTGCTGAGATTATATCACTCAGTGAGAGCTTTTTCTTAACAAGGAGAAAGAACTATGGCTAGAGTTTATAGAGTCTTCCAGGCATGCACTGGGACAATTTTCAATGATTAATTATAGCTTGGGGGAATAGAAAAAGGCTACCAGAAAAACACCTATCAGAGGAGTAAATTTGTAGAATGCAGAGTTAGAGCAATTTTATACAATCATAACTACTTGTATTCTTCAAAACAACCTCAATCTAATAGACTTTAGTGATAGGACGTTGGATATAAATGGAGATAAAATGATCATTCCATAATTATGGCGTCTACATTTGCACAAAATGTGCTCCTACCAGTTTCCTTTTTGGAATTTGGGAGGAATATTTGGAAATTAATGGAGAAACACCCTTTGGAGATTTTAGAAGGAATATTCCTTTTGGAAATTATTGTAGGAATATTATAGTCTTTATTGTTAACTTATGTTGCAGCTTAAAAGATTCTCCCTAGACTTCAGTGGTTTCACATTTATAATTTTTTATTGATGATTCAAAATCTTGAAAAACTAAGATAACGCTCCCCCATATTTAAGTACTTTCTTGAATCAAAATTGTTCTATACATGACTTTAATAGTCAAATAAATTGTATAAATGTAATTAATTTACAAATTTTAATGCTACCAAGAAGTTTTAAAATATGAACTCAATTTTGTCAAGGCATGATCGAGGAAAACTATGAAAACAACTGTTTTTTGAACCTCTGGGTATATTTAAGTTATTTTCAGTGCTAAGAATGAAAGTGAAGAAATACATATTCTAAAGCTCAAGCAAAAATTTTAGCCATAAAGCTTTTAACAAATAACTTACCTCATTTGCATACAAAGTCAACTAACATCAAGAAATCATCCCTCAGAATATTTCAGTAGCTTTCCAAGGGCTCTTCCTGCTTCTCCTTGATAGACAGAGTGGTGTTTTATGCCTAAGTGAAATTTTTCAAATATAAGAGAAAACTATACAGAATGATATGAATACTTGTGAAACTTTAATTAAAAGCTGTGACACCACAAGAAAACTAAAGTTACATTAAGTGGAGAACAAATTGGGGTCATGGAAAATTTGAATTTCCTGTGGCTGAGGAAGCAAGAGCTGTGAAAGTAAAGTGGATTATAAAGTGAAAGCAGAAAAATAATAATAATAATAATGAAAGGGCATTAAAAACTGAAGGACTTGAGGAAAAACCATCCATAATCTTTAAAAGTGATTAAAAAGACAAAGTCAATATTTAAAAATAGTTTGCAAGATAACAGTATGGGAAGGTTAGAATTAGACCTGAGAGAGTTAGTGGCCCTTGAAGAAGTCAAAGTAAATAGTGATGAGGATTCTTTTCAAGTTGGTGGCATGATTAATTGGAAATTAAAAAAAAATGTCTCTGGTATACATAACTTTGAAACCTGGGGAAAATAAGATACTGTGGACCATCATAGGAAATACAGGAAGTGGGGGGAGTGCTTCAGTGATGTCAAGAAGGCCCAAGAACAAGTCAGAGATGTGGCAAGAAATTATAGACAATAGACAAAGGAGTGAAATGACGGAAGTAGGTATTTTACACTACATTCAATTGTTTCTCAATCACTGACTTATTAACCAGGTAGTCTGAAGTATATGCTTTTTTTTTCCAAGCATAAATGGCAAAGGTTAGTTTTCTTATTTAATGAGCAACCATCAATTCTTTTTTCTAATAATCACACATTGTTGTAGCTGATACGGATAAAAATAAAAAGCAAGCATTCAAGTTTTAGTGCAATCCAGTTTTCTAATTCATGGTTTAGGATTTCATAACCTTCTGAATTAAACTTTAAAAACACTAAACTCTTTACGTACAAATTGAAAAACTGTCTAGTGGTTATTGTGTTATCTGTAACTATCAAAATATAAGACAAATTTGGAGTATAGATGAAGAACCGTTAGTGAATGGTAAATAAGAAATATTTCTAATTTGTTTTTAAGCAATTTAGATCAAAATGAATATAATTTGCAAGCATAGGCCTAACCTTATCAGCAATCTTTTAATAACTCAGCAACTACAAAGAACTGTGACTTACTCAATACTTCTATTTACTTTGGATTCTAATAGGACGCATTATCATAATTGATCACTTATGAACAGTGGAGTTAAAAAAAGGAAACACCCTATCTGACTAGTTAGTAGTTTTATAGAATAGAAGCAGTACAATGATTATATGATGGATAAAGGAACCCAGGTCGATGTGCTGTACTGTTGCAGATAACCGTTAATGATTTGTGTGTGAAAAGAGGTTCCTCATTCTCAATAGCTTGTCAAAATATTGCTAGTAAGAATTTCAGTGTCTTAGAATAGCAGTTTTCAAACAATTATTTTTGGTATTGTTGCTATTACCTCTAGGACCCTGTTGCAAATCAAAGCACATAAGGAAGTTCAACACTTAAAGCAGATAAATTCTTGCTGTTGTCAAGTGGGGCTGGGTATTCAGAGTCTGATTCTTCTGATGCTTCTAATCCTTTGTCCCTACTCCTCTGTTCAGGTTTGGCTACCCCTGTCCTGGTCATTTCAACATGAGGGTCCTCTTAATGTGAAAAATTTCAGGACACCCACATTATATTGGTGATACCTTTTGTGTCAATTGTTTGACAAATCAATGAATTTTTATATTGAGGGAATTCTGGAAGAGATGCAGAGATTTTTTTTCATCCTTAGGATGGAAACCATTCTTTAGTCTTAGGACATAGCTGTGAATGGGGCTGGGTATTCAGTGGGTGAATATTCCAGGCACAGTAACTACTTGTGTTGTTTTATTTCTTAAAATTGCAGCTTTTGTACTTAGCTACAAGTGATCATCCTCCAATAATTGTGGTAGGCTTAATGAGGCCCCAAGATACCATATTCTATTCTCTAGAACCTGTCACTGTTGTCTTAAATGGCAAAGGGAATTTTTTAAAAATGTGATTAAACTAAGGATTTGGGGGGTGAGGAATTTACCCTGGATTATCAGGGTGGGTCCTGAATATAATGAGTATCTTCTAAGAAGAGGGAGACGGATTTGGCCACAGAACAGGAGAGGCAATGTGATGATGGTGGTGAGATATTGGAGTGATATAAGGAAGGGGTCATGGGTCAAGGAACACTTGTGGCCTCCAGAAGCCAGAAAAGCTGAAAAATAACCCCAAACCTATTTTGGAACTTCCAGAATGAATCAACCCTTTGGACTCCTTCATATTTGTCCAGTGAAACTAATTCCGGCCTCCTGAATTGAAAGAGAATAAATTCATGTTGATTTAAGCCACCAAGTCTTTGGTAGCTTGTGATAGTTCCTCGGGAACTGATACGTATCATAATCATGCAGTGATAAAACTAGTAAACATGCATTGTTTATATAAAAAATGCTCTCCCTATAAAAATGATAATATACTTCACTGCTTTTATAGTTCTTCTAGATTACCTCATTTGATTCCCAGTAGAATTCTATAAGGAAGGAAAGATATTATTATACATATTTTTATTATCAGGAAGTTGAAGCTCAGGAAGTTAAAAAGACTTGTAATAAAAAGTTCTTTTCCAGGCTTAGTGGTGCACTCCTGTAATCTTAGTAACTCAGAGGCTGAGGCAGGAGGATTGCAAGTTCAAAGCCAATAGCAAGGTGCACTAAGCAATTCAGTGAGACCCTGTCTCTAAATAAAGTACAAAATAGGGCTGGGGATGTGGCTGATTGGTTGAGTGCCCCTGAGTTCAATCTCTGGTACCTGTCCCCTGCCTCCCAAAAATGTTCCATGACTCCTTGTGTAGAGCTTTTCCTTCAAAAGAACATTGCTTCTTTGGAAGGAACTCAGAAAAGCATCTGTAACTAGCTATAGTGACCACACTTATGGAGTGACAGGCAAATGTTCTCCTAAAGTAGGAGAATGGAAAATTCATTATGTAGAAAAAACTTTCTACTTTAAAATCCATATTAAGTAGCAGATTGTTGATAAGATGCCAGGTCCTTTTCACACAATAAATAAACAGAATATTTATCTGAATGTATATTATTTAATAATGGAGAACATAATTTATGTAAATTTCTAGAGCATAGTAAAAACTAACATGAGACCATAAATAAAGATTTCAGGAAATAATTAAATATAATATTAAATATTTCTACAACAAAGTAGAAAGAATGAAAAACTAAATTAAAAGTGTGCCACAAATGTTCAGATTAGTCATGTTCTTATATTTCTAAATATCATCCAAGGAGAGACATTATTTCTGAAATTATTATAAAAAGTGCATTTTTAGGAGTTACTGAAGACGTTATAGTTCTAAGTAGATTCAGGTTTATTTTTATGTGATGTCTGTGGTCTTTCAGTAGGGGAAGTCTGTCCCAAGACTTCCTTTTCTCATATTGCATGGTCAACATTATAATTACTGTAAAGACAAACATCATGACTGAGTGTAATGCATTCGACAGGTAAAGCATACAGTATAAAGTCTATACTGTAACTATGCAAATGCCATCACCCTACAAAGTGCAAGCAAATATCAATGAATTTTATGTTCTTCAAAGGTTGCCAGAACAAAATGAGTAAGTATAGGAAATTCTGGAGGTTGTTTTTATCCTGAGTGAGATCCTAGAACAGAATGATTCCACATATCTAAAAGAAGGCAGAGCATTAGATACCAGAAAATGGTTCGAGTTAACAACACCTTAGAGAAATTTTTAAACAGGAAGGATAAAAACCAGTATTTTCTTTTAGAATAAATAACCTCAGTTAATTACATTTTAACTTTAACCCTTACATTATTTACCAGAACTCATATTTTATTCTAGTTCCTTTCATAGAAGTCATATCTGCCCTATTACGTCACTGAAGAGAAACTACAGAAAAGTCAATGTCATTTGATAGGACTTTCTGGGTAAGCTGATTATTATTATCTGAATCCTTCAAAAACTAGCTAAGACCAATGTAGTTGGACCTGGAAAAATTAACCCTTCATTTTCTACCAGAAGAAACAGAGGCCTAGAAGGATGTGTGAATGGTGTTAGCATTCACACTGCTAATCAAGTTAAAAACCCAAGCAACAAACAAAACCTAAGAATCCTTCACATACTCTAAGGTAGTTTGCTGATTATTTGCCACTTAAAAATACATCCTCATATTCATGTGTTATCTTCTCTGGAATCTTGATAATTAGGTTCCATTTCTCTCCCTGGGAATGTTCCAATAGTCCACCATTTTTATGTTCTACCATTTTCTTTTTTTCCCCTCTGATTCGTTCGTCATAAAGTCAGAGTGATTTGTTTGCATTTTGTATGTGATCAAATCACTTCCTATTGAAACAATTTCCCACTCATCTTTGGAAGAACACCAACCTCTCTAAACTTATCCCTGTCTGCTTCTTATCTAAACTCTTGTTTCCCACCCTGTCCCATTGGTCACTGCTATGCATCCCCATAAGCCCTGGTGTGTGTTTTTCTCTTTGCAAGGCTGTCTTTGCGTAGGTCCAATTGCTCCCTCATACCTTAGCTCAAGCCTGGTTTCCTGTAACAAGCCTTCCCTAGCTTTCTGACTTACTGAAAAATTGCCAGTCATAGACTCACGGCAATGAGTGTCTTTCCTCATGACACTTATGACGGTTGTACTTTCACATGATATGGTACAGTCTCCCCTACGAAACTACAAGGTCCAGAAAATCAGTGTTAGTATTTTAATTTTTTTCTTACCACTAGTTGCTAAAAACTGACCATAATTTCTGGTTCCCAAAATTCCAAATATGGGCTAACAAAATGAAAAATATACAATGATTTTCAAACTATCTAAAAATAGCAGTAGAAATATTTTATTAAAAATCAAACTCTTGCTGGCCATGGTAGCACACACCTGTAATCCTAGTGATTTGGTATGCTGAAGCAGGAGGAAGGTAAGTTTGAGCCCAGTCTGGGTAATTTAGGGAGACCATCTCTCAAAATTAAAATTAAATAAAAGTGGGGGGTGATGGTGGATGAAGCAATTCTAGAGCACCCTTGGGTTCAATCCTCGATAGTTTTAAAAATAACACTATCATAACATCAAAGTTTGAAGAGAAAGCAAGTGAAAGTGAGACATCAGTAGTATATATTAATTAATTTTGATTTTTGATTTTATGACAGTTACGAAAAATGGAATCATCAAAGAAAAGATATTTTAGAAATTACAAAATCCTTTGGAAAAATATTTTAAAAATTCGTGTTAAGGGATTCTACATGAAAAATTTCAAAGATAAATATGTCTTAGCATCTGTTTAATCTCACCATTTTGTTTTGGTTAGTTGAATAGAGAAAAATTCAAATATATGTAGATAACCAACTATCACAATGACAGTTAGCATTCATTTCGCAAGATGATCTTTGTTTTGAACTTAGGAGAACCCTGGGTAGAAGGGATTTTTTTTTTCACAGTTCAATCAATAGCAACCTCTAATTACAGCTTAGGTCCTCTGACTGGTGAAACATTTAGAATAAGTAGAAGAATGAGATCTTCAGCAAATTTAGAAATTTCATCTTTAGTGAACAATGAATTTTCAAATATATCTTTAAAATGTTATAAATTGAGTAATGGTTTTTTAGGTTAAATATCCTTTATGTTGGTAGCATGTGTCATAGATATTACCTTAAATTTTCAAGACATTTAATATTTTTTCTGTTTGTCAAATGGGATCCAAAATTCATTCACTAACGCTATTTACTATGGTATGTTTCTTAACAATATACCACATCTGCTAAACAGAACCTCTGAACATTTTAAAAAATAAAAATATCCAACCTACTCCAAATATATTGTATAAACATGCTTCAGAGGGATGATGTGTTTTGGATATTAAGAAAATGTATTGTTTTCATCTGCCACAATAATGAGTTTGTCTCATAGGACATATTCACACCTTCACCTTGATTCTAGACTATTGCAAACACTTCTGAAAAGTCTGCTATTTAATCAGATTTTTAATACATTTGGCAATTTTGTGACATTTCCCCAAACTGTTTTTGAAAGATGCTGGCTACTCTAATTCCTTTGCAACATGTGGTGCTGCCTTGAATGCGTTTTGGCAATAATTTGTACTTATCATCTTGGCAGTTTTTGACCTCAGTGCTTTCATATCACTGGGACAGATGTCGCTGCATTTTTACCAACATTCTTTATAGTGTGATATAAATGAATCCAAACACTAGAAGAAAGGTCTCCTGTTGTCCAAGTGTCAAGCATTTAAATCAATGTGTTGTTTTCCCGTTCACCTGCATGTACAGTATAACATCACCCAGTAGAAATGTAAATAGGACATACATGAACTCCAGTCTAAACATAAATATACAAAGAAAATAAATTTGGTTATAATAATTTCTACACTAAATCCCCAACTATGAGGGTGAAGTACCAATCCTTTGAGTATTTCTTCATTTCCCTGGAAGTGCATCAGAGTTGCCAGTGAACTTATACAATATTGCATCTTAGAACTGCCACCACTGGTACTTTGAAACTCATTAGTGACAACAGAAATATTCCACTTCAGGTCCTCTTTAGGTCCCAAGTCCTTTGCTGCCTCTGTACTTGTTAGTACATAGCCACCTAGGAATCTAGAGTCATCTCTACCCAGACACAGTTCCCAATGCCATACAGTCCGTTGCTTTTCAGGTGCCTTCAGACTTTCTGCAGCTCAACACAAGTCTTAGGGCTCTGGGAACTTCTCTCCACTTATTTTCTGCTACCATCATTTCTTTATTTTTCCTTCCTGCTTGAGATTTATTTATTTATTTTTACTCTAGAGAAAAAAAAGTCTTATTTTTTTTCTGCCTGAAATTTTTAAAAAATTCAAATCTTCTAGGTTTAACAAGGGATAAAATTTCCAAAGTAGTCTTCCATTCACTGAGGAAATAAATACTTGATTATTTACTAAATTCCAGGTACTGATCTCTGAGTATTTAGCAGTGGGCAAAAAGATAGGTCTTGACCATAGGGAACTGACATTCTTCTGGAAATACAGAAAATAAGCCATTTAACAAATAAACATAAATGAAAGTCTCTGGTAATATTATTGTTTATGAAAACAAAGCAGGGTAAAGGGATAAATGGTATAAAGCTCTCTGAAAAAGTGACAATTGAGCAGAAATGTGAATAAAATAAAGAACTTGGAGTTTAAAATTAGTCAATGTTGTAACCCTGATGTAGACTGTATTTGCTCACTTTAGGAAGAGTAAAAAGGCCTATGGCCGATGTGACCAGAAGTGGAAGGGAAGGGACAGATGGTCACATGATGAAAGCCTATGTGAACCCTCCACCTCTTCTCTTTGCACCTGCTCTCATTTCCATAGTCAGTTCAGGACTGACCATGAGAGAAGAGGAGAAAACTGAAATAAAAACAGAGCCTAAAAGGAATGGAAACTAATATCTCTGATGTTTTTCTGGCTCAACTTCCTCAGAATTTCAAATGTTGGAAATGTATTGGTCTTAATCATTCTTGAATTGTTTCTGCTTTCGATTATCTGACAATGGCAGATAACTTCCCTCCCAGTTGATCCTGATCACATACTTGTCGCAATGTTAGTTATCCAAATTGTTTTTCCCCTAATTCTACCTGCTGTCTTTTAAACATGATGAATTTAGCTGACCTAAAGCTGCTACTTATACTTTGTTTTAGTAATATGAAGCCATTTACAATAAGCCTAAAGGAAGTTGTTTATGTTTCTCATTCTGTATTTGAAAATGATACAAAGACATCTAATGGACCGTGACACTATTGTGAAAAGGTGTAGAATATAAAATTCTTTGAGAATTTGGGGAGTGGCTATCTACATAAAACACAAAAGACATTATACTTCCTTGTTTTTGTGTGAATTCACATGAACCTAGAAGGCCACACCTTTAATTCAGACTATTTTCAATGTGGTTGGTATTGGCTGGAGAAGCAGTCATGGAGAGTAAAAGTTGTCCTCTGATCTTAAGCCTTCCAGATTTATCAGAGTTATTATCACAGTTTAATTTTGAAGTTTCTTGCTATTAGTGGTCATAGAGTTCTACTTCAAAAAATGATTATTATCTTCTCAATTCAAAACCACTTTTATAAGCCTATCTCTAGACCAAATGTTTATGAAAACAAAGTTGAAACGTATTTAAAATATTTAGTGCTTCTAAAAGTAGAATATGTTTCAAAACCAATTATAATGACTAAAGCAGCATTATGAAGGACTAAATTACATGTTCACTTATAACTGTCTAACTCTCAAAATTATGCTCGGAGCTTTCTCTGGCACTGAACAAGTCCATTTCAATCTGCCATGAAAGAACACTGGTCCACCAAAATGATTATGAAGACTCTCACTCAGATCCAAGTTCAAAAAATGGTGTTTGAGGAGATAGGTTTAAACATTACCCAATGTACAAGTGTATTGAAACCATGCTACCCCATTACAATCTTTAAGTTTTTAAGTATCAGCTAAAATTAATTTAAATTTAAAGCAATTAATGTAAATTTCAAAATAAGAATCAATGTGTTGGTAAAGTTTTCATCACTGTGACCAAGACACCTGACAAGAACACTTAAAAGAGAAAGAATTTATTTTGGCTCACAGTTTTAGAGGATTCAGTCCCTGGTTGGGCCTGAAGTGAGGCAGAGCATCATAGTGGGAGAGCATGGCAGGGGAAAGCTCTTCAGCTCCTGGCAGCTGGGAAGCACAGAGAGACAGGAAGCAGCCAGGGACAGATTAGTCCCCAAGGCCACATTCCCAGTGTCCTGCTTCCTTCAGCCATGCCCCACCTGCCTGTAGCTTTCACCATCTCCGTGTTAAATCCATTAAAATTACTAATTCATCCAATAGATTAATTCAATGATGAGATCAGGGCTCTCATGAGCCAGTCATTTCACCTCTGAACATGGCTATACATGAGCTTTTGAGGACAGCATAGGTCCAAACCATTACATGTGTACAGAGATAGAAACTCACTCAGTGGTATATAAAACACACACATACATACTCAGAAATGCAAGAAAGTATTATTATTGTCATACAAAAATGATTTAAAGAGTCATCTGTCATATTGTAAGTAGGTATCTATTATCATGATACTATTATATTTCCTATTTCTGTTGATTTATCTCATTATTTCAGCATTTATTGTTAGCTGATTAACTAAATTTATCATTGCCTGGATTTTGAATTATTTTACTTAAAAATTGAGGCAAGATTTTTGTTTTGGGGACTCTTTAGCTAATAATTTTAGGAAAAAATTCCAAAATAGAAATTGCGATAAAATAATTAATTAAAAAATAAAACTGTATGTTGTTGAGTTAGGGAAATTCTACAATGCAATATTCAATTTCATTGAAAGCCAACTATGAAAGGATATTATATTATATCTTTTGATATGTACTGATAAATGGACATTTACTGAAAGTTCCACATGGGAATCTTCTACAAATTCAGCTTTTATGTCTCACTGAACAATATCTGTATTTTCCCTCTAAAACGTTTTATTTATTTATTTATTTATTTATACATTTATTTATACATACTGGGAATTGAACACAGAAGCACTTATCCACTGAATCACATCCCCAGCCCTTTTTAATTTTATACTTTGAGATAGGTCTTCACTAAGTTACTGAGGCTGACTTTGAACTTATGATTCTCCTGCCTCAGTCTCCTAAACCACTGGGATTTGCTATATTTTAGAAATGTTAAATATGTACCTGCAGAATATGAGAAGTTTAATTAAAAGTTTGAAACTTCGCTTTTGTTGCTGTTGCATTTCTGGTTTATTTTATTTATTTATATTATCACACATAATTATGTCAATGGAATAAAGAACAAGAGTTAGTCTATACTTTTCACAAACCCATCAGCCTTGTGAACAAATAGAAAAATAATTGTATGAACTGAAATAAAGAAAACATTTATCAATGCCATATTTTTTCAGAGATCCTACAAATTCCAGTAGGCTCAATGCAGAATTAGAACAGGACATAGAGAATGCTTGGCAGCACACACAAGACAGCGGAATCAAATTGGAAAGCATTTGTCTATCTTCCATGAAACCCTGGTGAGTCTGACATGGAATATTATATGCATTTGTGACCTGTCTACCTCGAGAGAGCTGTAGAAGTCTAGGAAATAGTATGTTTGAGTAATCAGAACAGTTTCTGCAAAATAGCAAATGATAGATTTCTTAAGATTTTAATGACATATTGAGATGGACTAATGAGTTTTCAGTTTTTCTTAATTTACTCTCTGATCTATCAGTAGAATTGTTTCCAAAATATAAATCTGATGTTACTCACCTATTTAAAAACCTTTAGGAATATTCTAATACCTGTAAAACAAAGCCTACATTCTTTGATATGACATGTGGAATTCACTACAATCATTTTTTCTCCTCACATGTTCATTTATTCAGAAATATTGATTATTCCCCAATGAACTCCTTGAAATTTTGACTATGCCATTTTCTGTAGTAAAAACACCTTCACTTGCTTTTCTGCTACTTAGACATGAGCATCTCAAGTTATACTGTTACAAAAGTAAGGATTCCCCCTCTACAACCATTTCCACATACCTTAACAACTTTACTCCAGCAGCAGTGTTTATTCTCTTCTTCGTTCTTACTAAGAGGATCTACTTCTTCCAAAGCAGCTATGTGTCTCTCTAAGAAGGCAAACAAACAAGCATTGCCCAGGCTCCCTTGCAATTAGGTATGGCCCAGAATAGAAGATGAGGTGTAAGTGGGATTCATCTGCTTTGCCTTTGTGCAACCAGCTGGTTCTTTTTTTAAAAATATGTATACATGGCAGAAGAATGTTTTTGACATATTATGCATACTTGAGTGTAACTTATTCTAATTAGAATCCTATTCTTGTGGTTGTACACGATGTGGGGTTTCACTGATTGTATATACACATATGAACATAAGAAAGTTATGTCCAATTCATTCCATTGTCTTTCCTATTCCCATCCTCTCTCCCTTCCCTTCATTTCCCTTTGTCTAATCCAATGAACTTCTGTTCTCCCGGCCCCCCACCCCCATTCCCTCATTACTGTGTGTCAACATCCACATAGCAAAGACAACATTCAGCCTTTGGTTTTTTGGGATTCACTTATTTAATTTATCATGATATTCTCCAAATCCTTCCATTTACCAGCAAAAGTCATAAAATCATTCTTTTCTATGACTGAATAATATTCCTTTGTTTTTATATACCACATTTTCTTTATTAATTCATTAGTTGAAGGGTACCTTGGTCATTTTTACAGCTTAGCTATTCTGAGTTGAGCTGCTACAAACATTGATGTGTCTGCATCCCTCTGGTATGTTGATTTTTAACTCCTTTGGATACATACTGAGGAGTAGTATAACTAGGTCAAATGGTGGTTCCATTCCAAGTTTTCTGAGGAATCTCCATACTGCTTTCCAGAAATTTGCAGTCCTACCACCAATGTATGAATGTGCCTTTTCCCCCACATCTTTGCCAGCATTTATTGTTGCTTGTATTTGTAATTGTTGTTATTCTGACTGGGGTGAGATGAATCTCAGTGTACTTTTAATTTGCATTTCTCTAATTGCTAGAGTTGTTGGTCATTTTTTCATGGTTTGTTGGCCATTCATAATTTTTATTTTTTGAAGTGTCTGTTCAGTTCCTTTTTCTGTTGGGAGTGGTGAATGAATCATTGATTGGAACTGCCCAGAGACAGAGGCTGACACCTTCCTTGTTAATTTCTTGGTATAAAGGCACAGTGAAGTCTGCCCAGTTATCTGCTGATGCCCTGTTTAAAATGAAATTCCGTGGTTGCCGTGGATTTTATCAGTCCCGACTTAAGGTTCAGGTGCCAGCTGCTAGGGGGTGGAGAATTTTGGGCACAAGGTGATGACTGTAATTGGGCTGTTCAAACTTTTGACCTGGTTCTGTTTTAAAGTAACTTTTTCACAATGAACCACTTGATGTAAAAAACCCTATAAAATAAATGCATGAAGCCTGCTCATTATCAGTCCTTCTCGACCAGAGGTCGGCTGAGCCACAGAGACCTACTTTCTGAATTTCTGTGTTTGTTTGTCCTTTTTCCAATCCCCTCATCAGCCCAGTTTGGGGAAACTGAGTAAATGGTCACACTGGAAGGAATATTCTCACATTTATTGATTATTTGTTGTGTGTGTGTGTGTGTGTGTGTTTTATGTTTTTTGAGTTCCTTTTGTATCCAGGTGATTAATGGTCTATCTGAGGTTCAGGTGACAAAGATTTTCTCATTATTTAGGCTATCTCTTCACACCCTTGATTCTTTCCTTTGCTCTGAAGAAGCGTTTTAGATTGATGTCATCTTATTTATTGATTCTTGATTTTACTTCTTGAGCTTGAGGAGTCTTGTTGAGGAAGTTGGTTCCTAAGCCAACATGATGGATTCTTGGACCTATCTTTTCTTCTAGTAGATGTAGGGTTTCAGGTCTAATGTCTAGGTCTTTTATCCACTTGGAGTTGCGTTTTGTGTAGGGTGAGAGATAGTGTTAAATTTCAAGGGATTTCCAATTTCCCCATCACCATTTGTTGACGAGGCTATCTTTTCTCCAATGTATGTTTATAGGGCCTTTGTCTAGTATGAGATAATTGTATTGAGGTGGGTTTGTTTCTGTGTCTTCTATTCTGTTCCATTGGTCTTCATGTCTGTTTTGGTGCCAATACCATGCTGGTTTTGTTACTATAGCTTTGTAGTACTGTTTAAAGTCTGGTATTGTGTGCTTTTTTTTGTAACTATGAAGCAAGGTCACATAATCAAGATGGTGGAAATATACTAAAAGTTTAGGAATTTAATTAAGTTTCAATTTAAATTGTGGTATTTGGAGATGTTGTATTTTCAGATTTCTTGTTATATGTGAAAGATAAATTTTGTAATTTGTCAAAGATATTGTCCAATTATATATTATGTTCTTTCAGCATTATAATTGCTTATTTGCATTTTAACTTGACCTGCTGGATTAAAAAGTTCATAAAAATCTTGTTCATCTTTGTTTCTACCAAAAATAATGTCTATCATAAAGTCAGGTGGTCACTTACTAGTAGTGGCAAATAAATTACTATTATTAATAATTCCATTGCATTAAAAAGACATTGCTATCCTAGGTTGCAAATAGCCTGATAAAAGTTTTAATAAATTTATTGATCAGGAAATAGTAATAGATGTACGGATCATGGATTAGGAAGGGATAATTTATGGGGGCATTATTGCTGAAGTGCGAAAAATGCCCTTTGGACTCTGCTTTTGTCAGTTTTGTATCACTGAGACCAAAAGACCTGACAAGAACTAGGTAGAGGAAGAAAAGTTTATTTGGAGTCCATGGTTTCTGGGCCCATGATTAAGGAGAACATCCTGGCAGAAGAGCATGGGAGAGGAAAGCAGCTTAGGACATGGCAATAACGAAGTAGAGAGAGAGAGAGAGGGAGAGAGAGAGAGAGCGCTCCACTCAGCAAGAACAAAATATAAACAGCAAAGGCATACTCCCAGAGATCTACCTTTTCCAGCCACACCTGACCTGCCTATAGTTATCACCCAGTTAATCCATGTCAATCCATATCAGAGGGTTAATCTACTGGCTAGGTTACAATTCTCATAATAAACCATTTAATATCTAAACATTCTTGCTTGTCTAACACATGAGATTTTGGGGGACAACACATACACAGACCATAACAGCCTATGTATATGAAAGAAATCACAACTTTCAGTTTGCTTAATATGGCATGTTTATCATTTAATGAAAAAAAATCTGTGTGAGCAAAATTGTTATATTTAAGGGGTCTTAAAAGAGAACCTACAAGAGGTACAAGACAACAAGTAATTATGCAACAAATGAAATTTTATGCCAAGAATCTTGTGTAATATTAAAAAAATCAGGAATCTTGCCTTTCCACTTTAAAAAAAAAAAAGATGGAGAAAATGTGCTCCCCCTCCTTTCTTCTGCTAAGTTCAACTCAGAGTCTTGGATATTAGATAAAAACAAGCATAATAAGACTGAAACATGGAAAACAGAGGGCATACATAATAACTCAGAACCCAAGAAATAATGTGGTGGGTTTCTTTTTATATCATATACTCCAGACATGGAGCTGAAGAAATTACAACCTGAAGACACCAATTGACAAAGACAACATCATTCCCCACCCCGCAAAATTGTCCATTTTCTCAGTCCAAAATATAAGAAAAAGTGGAAACTTAACAAGAAAGAAAAATTTAGATAATATTTACTATATACTGGTTACACACCATCTAAAACATGGTGGATGACTCTAGCCTATACTAGCAAGAGCCAAATGGGAATCTTCGGCTTCTACCATGATTTAATATGGTACTTCCATATCTTCCCTCCACTGATGAAAGTGATATTGGAGAAAGCCAAATGAAGAGTGGGAACATTTCTCCCCTCCTGGTAACAAGGGTCTCCATAGTGTCAGTGGAGACCAAATGAAGAATCTGGACATCTATCCCAACCTAGCAATAGCAAGACACTCTGCCCTTCCCTGCTGGGGTGGTGTAAGAGTGGTACCAGGGGAGATTCGGACTTCTGACACAGGGTAATGAGGTGAACCCCCTATTCCAAAGTGTCAATGGAGGCCAAGTAGAAGATGGTAAGAAGCCACTCCTAGGCTTCCCAGGAAGGGAGGTATTGACAGATTGTCATTTTTAATGGGGATCTGCAACTCTCACTTTTATCTATTTCCAAATGCTTGAAAACTCAAATATTTTAAAATGATCTACATATCAAATATTCTCAAGAAAACATATGTTTATATTGATTAGGAGGATATGAAACCAGAGATTGAGATGAAACTAGATTCTCCACTTCTGCTGGTCTCTGCATCCACAAAAGTCCCTTTTACTGTTTACAACAAATCAAAACAGACAATGCCTACCTGGGTCAGCTAACACAGCAATATTCTTTACTCTTATCCAGGGGCATGTTGCAGCTCTTAATGGTGGACCCTAGTTACTCACCCTAGCCAATTTCTTTCTGGGTTCTTGTTTTTCAAATTCAAAGAATGAAATCCATGGACAACAACAGAAGGCAAGAGAAAAAGGAGGAGGATTTATTTAAGTGAGAGGAAAAGAGAGAGAATTCCCATAGGGTGCGAGGGGACCTGATAGCAGGTTCTTTACTTAAGTAATAGTCTAGGGGCTTAGGTAGCTTCTGAGTTGGGGCATTGATCAGAATCCACACTAAACAGGTATTGGAAAGGTTAAGGCTATTGGTCAGCCCTTAGGTCTGTAGCCTTCCTCAGGTCTACATTATTATCCTATTCCCAATTATCCCAGGAAAAAGGAGTTGGCTGGAATGTTTGGAATATTCACAGGTTAACCTCATGGAATGGCCTTTACATTTTAAAAAAGTCTTAATTGAGACCCATTAAATATCCTATCTTATTTAATAGCACATCTACATTTGTGAAATGTAGCTGAAGAAGTACTTAAAGAAAATTTTATAACTGTGAACACATACATAAGAAAAGAATAACAGTCTCAAAGCAACAATCTAAACTCCCACCAGGAAAGGATATAAAAGAAGAGGAAAATAAACCAAAGTGAAGAGAAGATAGAAAATAATTAAAAAGCAGAAATTAATGAACTTAAAAATAAAAGAAATAAAGTTCATGAAACAAAGGAACTGGTTCTTGAAATGATCAATAAAATTGAAAAAATTCTAGCAAAACTGAAAAAGAAAATCAAAGAAGACATATTTTAACAATATAAAAATAAAAGGAGAATGCTAGTAATAACTTAGAAACTTACAACCAAGGAGCAATGGGCCAATTTCTCAAAAAACAAAACAAAACAGAAAAACACCCATAAACTTACAGAACTCTTCCAACATGAAATTGATCATTTGAATATCCCTGTGAATCTTAAGAAAACTGAATGTCTACTTTAAAGCTTCCTCCCCAGATATCACCAGATCCAGGTGGTTTTACTGGAGAATTCAAGGCAATGTTTAAAGAATGCAATGTCTTCCAGAAAAATAAAAAAGTAGGGAACAGTACCTGATTCAGTTTTCAAGCTTGTATTACCGTAATACCAAAGCCAGCAAAAAGTATAAAATAAAATAGAACAAATATCTATCACGAATAAAGGTACAAAATTTTTTTTAGATTTCTATTGAGAAATAGAATTTTACAGTAAACAAAAACTCACATATCATACCAACTAATGTTCCTTCCATGAATGTAAGAGTGATAGCATAATTGAATATCAACCAATGCAGTCTATTATTTTAATAAGCTAAAAAAGAATATGATACAATTGCACCAATCAGTGTAGTAAAAACATTGGAAAAAAATTCAACATCATTCATGATAAACCCTTCAGAGAAATAAGAATAGGAAGGAACTCCCTCCATATGGTCAAAAACTTCACTAAAAAATTTACAATTGGATTTATACTTAAAGGTGAAAGGCTGAAGACTTTCCCCCAAAGAGCGAGAAGAAAGCAAAGACATGTTTTTCCCATTGGTTTGCTCAGCTTGGAGGGCAATAAGGCAAAACACACAACTATGTGTTTGAAGATGATATGATTATTATGAAGAAAATATCAGGGGATCTATCAGAAAACATCTTGAACCAATAAATGTATTCAACAAATTCACAGGTAAAAAATAAGCATATAAAATTCAATTTTATTTTTAAGTAGCGTAAATACATTGGTACCAAAATTAAAAATACAACACTACTTAGAATTATGAAACAGAAAAGAAGAAAGGAAAAAGGAAAAAAAAGATGCATAGATACAAATCTAAACACATGAGATTTGTATACTGAAAATTACAAAGCACTGATGAAAGAAATAAAGAAGATCTAGGGGCAGGGATATGGGTCAATGATAGGATGCTATCTGGCATGTGTGATACCTTGGGTTTGATTCCCAGAACATGCACTGAAACACTAAACACAGTAAGGATGTTAATAACCTCAAATTGATTTGCAGGTTTAGTGTAATTCCTATCAAAGTCCAAGCACGAAGAAATTTTATAGATACAAAATTACTCTGAATTTTTCTCAGTAGAGTTAAATGAATCAAAATAGCTAGATAATCTTATGAAAGAACAGAGTAGGATGGGAGGAATCAGTTTACCCTGTGTTATGACTTACATAGGTTTAGTCATCAAGATGGTGTGTATTGTCTGACAGATACAAATATAAATCAGTGAAATGCAAATTAATACTACACTGTGATATCACTGCATACCTATCAGAATGACTTATTAAAATAAAAAATCATGAGAACACCAAATGCTGCATCAACCATACATTTATAGGTCATTTCCTGTAAACTAAACATACATTTACCATATGATTCAGAAATTGTTCTCTTGGGCAAGAGTCCCAGAGAAATGAAAATGCATGTTCATACAACAACCTACATACCCAAATATTTACAGCATCTTTATTTCTAATAGCTCCCAACTGGAAATATTCAAGTTGTCCTTCAGTGGGTAAACGGTTAACTAACCTGTAGTATGTTTAAACTATGGAATACATTTCACCAATGCAAAGGAGTGAATTATTGATACAACAACCCTCATAAATCTTCATAAAATTTGGAAGGATAAAAATGATACTATGAGTCCATTTATATAATATTATTGAAGTGAGAAAATTACAGAAATAGAGACTTTTTTTGTTGCCTGTGATTAAGGAAAGGGTATGGGCTGGAAGACAGAAGGAAGTATATACTATAGAAGAGTATTCTAGACTTACTATAGAAGAGTAACATGAGGAAATTTTGTTTTGATAGAAATGTTCTGTATTAACTATTAATGTCGATATCCCCATCATGATGTTTTACTATAGTTTTGCAAGTTGCTGTCCCTGGGGCAAACGAGGCAAAGAATATAATGAGATCTTTCTGTATCATTTTTTAAGCCTACATGCAAATCTATGAATCTATTATTATCTCAAAATGCTTTAAGAAATACAGAGAGAAAATTATTGAAACAAAATACGAGTCGCACATATTTTTGAAAACTGAATTTGATCAAAATGGCTTTTATGTGCTGCTCAGTAGCCAATAGCCACATGTAAACAATAAAATATCACCAAGAAGGATTTCTCATTGTGCGGAACAATTATACTGTGATAGATTAAAATCTTAGTTCTTTAAGTCTCTGCTTCCATGGTTCAATTTCTCAGGCCCTGAAATTTTAGCCAATCATTTTCTGCCATAATTTGTCCATCAGTAACAAAGAAAACAAAACAAAACAAAACAGTTCTTTATTTTTTTAACATATGATTCAATAAAAGAAGATTTTCACTTTAGAAATGTAAATGTCAGTATTTGTTTTGTGCAGTAGAACTTGTATCTATATAAAAGAGCAGTACATTTTCCCAGTAAGAGTTGTTATCCATATTTAGTTTTATTTTGAACATTTTCAGGATAAACAAACAAGATAAAGAATAAATAAAAACAAAATATACTTGCCTCAGTCAAAGGTCTGTGGGATTAGGGGAGACTTTGTATAATCATTCAACTCCTCTGTTCCATCCTTTCAAAACCACAGGAAAAAGGGCCATATAATCCCATTAATGAATATTTTAGATTTTTTGTAAGCTTTAGTCAAGAAGTCCTCTTTCTATTGAAAATCAACAAATCTGTAAAAGTGATGCAGTCGTGGTCCTGTATTAGAAAACAGGTCTCATATCCCAAATACACGTGTGTGTGTGTGTGTGTGTATGCTTGTGTACACACATATGTGTATGTATCATTTATAGAAATTTCTCTGTGCTTCTTCCAAAGTTCAGTTGGACTGATGAATGCTTTAAAAGTGAATGGAGACATATGAGGATCTGGTTTCATAGAAGTTCTGTTTTATTTTATACCATAGTGGACTCTCCTGTATAAAGAAAAATAAAACTTAAAAATGAAGCCGGTCTTAAAATACTACCTAGAATCCAGGTCTTGCTTTTCTTCCAAGTGTAACTGAAACAGGACCTCATTTCCAAAAAACGTGAAAGCACAATCATTCAAGTATCCCAGCAAAAACTTTATGGCTTCCTTGAAAGTTCTCTGTGCTTTGTCTACTTCTTAAACATCTCCCCTCACTCAAAAGGGCTAAGAGAAAAGTGACATAAAAGCATTTTTGCCTTCTCTGATAAAGAGACTTGATTTTTTTTTCTTTTAATTGTTATTTGCCTGGCAGCACTGTTACCAGCTAATAAATGCTCTGCAATTAGGTTTATAAAAAACTTTCAAATGAAAATTTTATGTATATAAAGAGGTTAATTCCAATTATTCCCTCATTATTTTCCTCCTCAAGAAAGATATTCCCATTTTTTATTGATAGTAAGCAAAAACTGTCTGAAAATTTGAAAATTCATACCATCATTTTAGAGTTACCATAATTTTGAATTCATATAGTGTTTTTCTTTAAAGTTATTTCACAGATAATTCATTAACTTTTTCATCACTGCTTTGAAGAAAAAGATGAACATTCCCTTTTGATTTTTTCCATATATTTGCTTATATTCCAAATCTCCATTTCCAAAAGGTAGTCTAATAAGAACATTATTCAATTATTCATTTTTCAATTAGAGTGGAAAAATATTAAAGTAAAATTCAGGTAGCTTTGCCCAAATATGTAGGTTAAGACATACTGCCATAATTAAAAACAAAATGTAATTCTATGCATTATAGCACTAAAGGTAAAAAGGAAAACATTACAAGTTAAAGAATTTTGAGTCCTCTCTTCCAGTGTAAAGTAAAGGTGCATACGCAGAAGAATTTGTGATATGAATGTGCTGGACACTATTATCTTCAATAAAGCTTTTATGAAAGCTCTAGAAATATGCTTCACATTCAGTGGAAATTTTCTTATTTTATACTTCAGAGAATGTATGCAAAAGCTTTTTTCAGACTTATGCTATGTCAGAAGCAAAACTAAAATTGTGAACATGATCTTTCCATTCTGATCTTTTCTGTTTATTAGACACAGACTAACCTCTACTGCTCCATTTTGAAGAACAAATATAACTATGAAATTGAAAGAATGGGTCTTAGGATCATTATAACTTGTAGCCCCTTGGCTTCTTACTAGGGGTTGGTTTTACCATGTGGCAAGAACTGATTCTGGTAAGATGGTTTAGACACTCAGGTACAGCTTTCATGTTTGCCTGTATCTAAAATTCTTTTGTAGGAAAAGAAAATATTTTATTTCACCATCAGAATGATTCACATAGAAGTAAATCACCTGGAAAGAGTAATAATTTGCTGTAGCATCTCACTAAGGCATGTAGAAGAAGAAAAACTGATAGTATGAAAAGAATTTGGGAGTGAGAGAAAAAAAGAAGAAAGAGGGTATGCTTGTGTGGTCAGAATCTTATGGGACAATCTGCTGTGTTCTTATGTAAAATACAGATTTCTGTATCATATCTTCAAAAGTTCTTCTCTATATATCAGTATGGGTTCCAAAAGTCTTCATAATTACCAAGTAAAATTCCTGAGTAACTCTAACATGGGACGTCATGCACAGAGGACATCAAGGGATGGGGATCCACAAGCAAGGACCATGGTGGCAGGAGATAAGTACAGGAAGATGGGCTCCATAAGTCCAATAGTAGCCAATCTAAAATGAACACATGGGCATGAAGGAACATTAATTAGGTACTATTTCCAATAAAGGTTGCCTACCATGAGCATTCTTTTGAAATATAAAATATATTCAGCATACTCTTTGACTATTAACCTTTATATCAGCCTACTATGTGCCTAGGCAATTTTAAAAGTATTTTTCATACATTGACTTATATGTCCTTATGAAAATCTATGAGGTGGTATTAATTAATACCACATTTATCTTCTTGCAGCACATGAGGAAACAGAAGCATGGAGAAGTTCTCTACCTTGCTATGGTTCATCGCTAATGAAACACGGAGGCATGGTTTGCACTCAGCATTTATTTGTTCAGATTCTAGAGATGAATTCTTGATAACTATGTTATGAATGTTTCCTCTTGAATATCCATAAATGGGAGAGATAGATTTTAGTTTAGAAAAAAAAATATATATATACACACACACACATATACATATATATGTATATACAAATACACCCACATATATATAAACACATGACTTGGAATCTCAAAGCAATAAACATATCATATATTAATTTCATGATACATGTTATTGTAGATTAAATGCCTTAAATTCCAGCCTTAGGAGAGTCTAGGTTTGAGAGCTGCACATCCATTCATATGCTGCTGTGGGAGAAGCAATGATATTCTAAAATTAAAATCATCATCATTCTACTATTGAGAAAAAAAATAGAGAAAAAATAAATAGAAAGGAAATTATTCAGAAAAGAATAACTCAAAGGGCAGTAAAAACTAATGAGATAAAAATGACCTAGTTACAAAAATCAGTAAAGCAAAGATTGATGGACCCTCTTTTTGTTCTTTGCTAAAAGCAATAAATGAAATGTGTAGATTTTTTAAAAAGAAAAAGAAATCAGCAAACTGGTAGAATTGTTTTGCAAGTATAGAATAAAACTAAAATCTCCATATTTGCTGTAGTTGCTGAAATACTGTTTTGAGGTGTATTATATCAAGGGCGTCAGATAGTTTTGATGTGTTATTTTACAAACCTTTTACCAATTTGTGTTATTTTCAAATATTATTTTCAAGTCTTATTTTCAAACACTTGCCAAACACAACCTATATGTGGTAAAGGTTAATCTCAGTCACAAGAATTGTATAAAGGAATTTTCATAACGTAATATAACATATTTTTAGCCCTGGATAATGTCACATTATGTGTGATTCTAAATATGTGATATTTAAAAACTAATTTTAAAGTTTAAATGCTTAATCCAAGATTAAAGTTTCACGTCCCTTATTATAAATTTCTTTTGCCATTTGATAGCTGTGATGGAGGATAAAAAAAGCAGAAAGGAAAATGATAGAATGAGATAATAAAAATGACAAATGTGTGTATATACACATATATATATTCTCTGTATACATTAATTACTTAAACGAAAACCTTAGTTTATATTTTTAATTTGAAGTTATCAGCTAATGAGAATGTTTTCTTGAGTCAGTAAAGTAAAATTTCAATTTGAAAATAGTTTTTAGGTCATCTTTTCATTTAATTTCTCAAAATGCCTTGTATCAACATTGCAACTAAATGAATCCCACTCTGAGTTCTCTGTGTTAAACAAAATGAATTCCCTGATTTCTTTTTCAGAAGTTGTAGGACAGTGCATAATTTTTCAGTCTGTCTTGTCAAAGCCAGCTTTCTATTTTGAAGATAATAATGGACTCTGTTAAACAGATGGCAGATCCCAGCCATTGTGTCTGAGATCAAAAAATTTCTCATCATCTCTCAGCTCCATAGTTATATAAAGCTTGGAACAATTATGTTATAACATAAATGCCATTACAATAACAAAGTATGAAAAATTCTAAAACATTAGAATTAAATTCAAAGTTTAAGACATCTAAGAGTCTTCAAATATTTCTTTTGGGGGACAAAATGAAGTCATTCTTTCTAGTTTTTTGGAGGGAATTTTATTCTTCAATCACAATCAGAAAATAGTAGTAAATTATAAACATCATACAAATCAAGATACTCATTACATAAAGTTTCCATGAACATCGACAATGAAAATATATTCTCCTGTAAGAATGGGAACAACCCATTTCTTCAGGAGAACGCCTTTTACTTACTTTTTTTTTTTTTAAATTCCAAAGTGTCACTGAAAACAAGGTTTTCATCCAATTACTGAAGACAAAACTGGCAGGACTACGGAGGTGTCGCCTTGAGAGAGGCTGGCTTTGAACCGCTCTGCAGTTCATTATCCTCCAATCAAGCCATTGAGTTTCCTCACCTCTAGAATTCACATTCTACTGATTATCATTTAAGTACATTAATTGGTTACACTGTAATTTTCTGGCTAGACCCATATGAACAAAGAACTGTTACTGATGGCTCATTCACAGTTTTATTCCCTTTTGTGTAGTTGGCTAAGAGATTCCCTCCAGATTTTTCTATCATCACCTACACAGCTCTCCCACTGGCTATAAAATACTGCAGCAGCTTGTAGGTAATTGATCAGACAAGTGAACTGTAAAATATTCATTTTCTACTTCAACAGCCAGATAAATCTCTTGGGAAGAGGATGAAAATATTGCTTATGCACATCAGGGTCGGTAGAGTAATAGCAAGGTTGCTGATAAGCAGGGGTCCACTACAGAGCTAATAC
The DNA here is from genome assembly GCA_020662805.1 of Glaucomys volans. Taxonomy (NCBI): domain Eukaryota; kingdom Metazoa; phylum Chordata; class Mammalia; order Rodentia; family Sciuridae; genus Glaucomys; species Glaucomys volans. The sequence continues at coordinate 209,687 of JAJEJO010002346.1, forward strand.
TTAATTCGGTGCTATGCCAGAGACTGAGAGCAAGCAGCCTCCTTTTGCCTGAAGCTACAAGTCTCATTATATCCTGAACCTGAGGCATCAACATCAGTGCCCTAGTCATGTTGCTCAAAGGATGGAGCTTCCTCTTTTAATTAATCAGGTTCATCTTGGCATAACATGCCAAATAGCCAATTAACACTTAGCTACTGTAACCGACATGCTAAACACTAAATTGCTAATGAAACAAGAATGAACAGAATGGTTGCTGTGCAAAGCATGATGGGAATACAGGTTGCCTGACTTTCTATAGCACCTATTTTATTTCCTTCTTCTTTACCTGGTTTCTTTCGTTTCTGCCAACTTTTCAAATAACTGTCAAGCTTCTTCAATTGGCAGTTGTTAGGAGTAGATTGCATTCTGACTAGTTAAGCTTCAGCAAAAAGTAGTACATTATTTTAATCTGCTCCCTGGTGGCAATAGCAGAAAATGCTGAGATTTTGCCTTGGTCTTGTCCCAATTTCCTATCTGTAACCAGCTTCTCAAGGAGTCTTAGTGAGATAGACACCTCAGTATAAATTTAACACAATCATCACTTCCGTCAGAGCCTTGATATATACTTTTTACTTGTCCCTCACTGGAATCTTGGCAGATTCTAAAAATAGTCCAGACATTTTGGTCATTGCAACTTAATGATCTACATAACTTAAATTTGTACTCTTGAATTCAAGCTCTTCTATTTCTTTATTTATAACAAGATTGTGGACCCCTCTCTTTTGAGGTCTGCCTTCTTCAGTGTAAATGAAGTTGGAAGAAACAGGGGGAAAAATTTTTCTTTTAACTGATCATAGTTGCAACTCCCATGTCCATTGGGTGTTGCTATTTCTAGAACTTACCCTGATGAGATACTGATGCCCTTGTAGGTGAGAAAAAAAAAAATGTTTTTCTTCAGCTGTCTTAAATTCTTGCTTAGAATGGACCCCTGTAAATAAGACAGATTAATAGTTTATTAATAGGTATATTTCATATATGCATGAGAGAAAGCAGGAAGTAAGTGGCTCTCAAAGAGATGTCTTTGAATTCCAGCTTATATAACATCTTCAACAAAGAATAGAGAATATTCAGAGAATTGAAAAGACATGGGGAAAAGAGTTTAAGTCTTCAGGGCAGCAAATCATGAAAAGATTCCTAAATAGCAGATAACCCTAATTAATAAAGCTTATTAATGTGGCTCTCTCGTGTGCCATCTCCAGGCCAGCCAGGGTCAACAGTTATTTTCAGTTAACTTTCATCTCCCTTGGTAGAGAGGGAGAGAGATCTTTCTAAATTCATGTCCTGCTTTTCCACAAATAGAGGAAGGAGAGAGCTTTCTTGCGTCTGCTTCTTAATTGTCTTCAAATCAAAAAAATCCTTATGACAAAGAGGCATATTTTGAAGTCTCATGTTTGATCTCCCACACCCTCTGTCTGGCAAGTGATAAAGGGATGTCTCAGAAGAATACCTTTGTGAGGTCTTTGGTGATCCTAGGGAACCTCCACACCCCCTACTTTGTTGTGGAGGGTCCGACTGTGGCTTAGCTCCCTCTGAGTTCCTCCTGATCTGCTGCCCTCAGTTCACATGTCTTTGCCATTTGCCTCCCATTGGCAGCCCGGACTCATGATGAAATAGGACCAAGATGGGTCATGCTTTCGCAGAATACATTGGCTCATGAGAGACAATTGATACATTGCCTTCTATGCCACAGTACAGGGTAGGAGCAGTAGCTCTCTACCACCACCATTTCTCTCTGCCCACTCCCTCTCTCCAGTTCTTTTCTCCTCTACTCACAGAGGTATAGGGTTTGAATGCCAAAGCAGACATCTTTGTATTTCGGGCACTACTAAACTCTTCGTTCCACTAGTCATTTCCTTTGAACCTCTATACTCTGTTTTCTTGAGGTGAAAGTGAGTATTCACCAATCTCACAAGCCTCACATGGGCACAGCTGTGTCTGTGCTCTGATGACTCTCCTCCAGCCCCCTCCCTGTCTTCTTGTATAGTTAAGGAACCTGTGAGTAGGAGGTAAGATAGTTCCTTTTGTTCTTGGTGGATTCTGATAAAATGTGCCTTGTCTGAATTTTTGGCAGTCGTTTTTGGAGCACTGTTTTTTGTGTGTTCGTCTCTTTTTGCTTTTTAAGCTCTGAGCCATCCTGATAATCCTGGGGCAACAAGAAAGTCTTCACTTGTATCCTGCTATAAATCTAATCTGTGCTAAGCAGCTTAATGGAAAACCAAAAAGCAATCAGAAAATGCCTGCACTCTCTTCCACCTGGCTTTATTCCTGAAACAAAGGAAAATTGGAAAGATGGTTAAACACAAGGGCTTCTTGTTTAAAATTGTATCTGGCTAGCAGGAGAAGGATCAGTGACTGAGAATGTTCTCCCAGAAATGGAATGCTCTCCTGTCACCATTTTCTAGCTCTTGCTCCACATTTCAAAGTCCAGCTTCAGCATAGTCAGCACACACTCATATACTTATTTTTTATTGTAATCTGATTTATATTATGTTTGTTTATGTGAATTTAGTGACTGCTGGAGGAACAAAGTGTTTTGCATCTATTCTGATGCTGGGAGGTTCACTTTTTTTTTCTTGGTTGGAAACCCTTAATGGTCAACCAATTATATTTTTAGTTCATTTAGTTGTCATCGAAATTAATAGATATCTCCAAACATTGTGGCAACAAACAATGAGAAAGGGATGTATGAATAAGTGTAGTTTTTGTAGTCTCCACAGTTAAAAAGATCAAAGAAGAAAACATTGAACACTACTTGAGTGGAACTATAAAATAGAAGGGGAAAATGAATACTGAATCCACAACCATCCATATCTGCAGAAAGTTACTTACATTTCCTTCCTTGAAGTATTTTGCATTTTGCTGTTATGATACAATATTCATGTGTCTGTTTTGTAATTATCAAAAGTAATAAATTGGTAAACAAGGTTTTAAAAACATAAGGTCACAATCATATAAAATCATGTACACCAACAAAGGAGGGACACTATTTTGTGAGCCTGGGCTGGTTCCAAGTGGAAGCCATAGAAGTGCTTTTCCAACCCCCCCTCCCCATTTTTAATCTATTTCTCATTATTCTGGAATGAATATGGAGATATTTTCTAAGAGGAAGCTAATTATTTTTTAAAATTAATTATATTTTCTCTAGTGGTTCTCAATGTGAATAAAATGTGGTCACATTTTGCAGCTCTGTGGAGGGGGCAAATGGTCAGCTTAAGATGTACTTTGGAGTGGAGGATTGTCAGTATCATGTAGTCTACAGAGTATGGTTTCCTGGGGAAAATAAATTGAGCACCACAGGTTTTTAATACTAAAGCAAGTATATTAGAAAGAATACAACAGCGATATGACAAATACAAAGTAAATCAAAGTTTCACAGAGTAGAACTGTTACTCAGTTATAAAAGTAAGTTGGAAATTTTCTCTTAAATATTGCCTTTGAAATAAACTCCAGAAAAAAGTAATTATAAACATCCATTAAAAATTATGAGATCTTTACCAAGCCTTCTTAAGATGACCTCAGAAATCACAGAACCTGAACACCCTTTGAGGTTGATTTTCTGTTCACCTACATAATTTTTTAATAAAGGAACCTCTAAATAAGATAATATTTTAATTCTTCCTATTATTCTCATATCCTGACTATAATGACATATATTATTATTTTAAATATTTTGAAATAGAATATTTGTGGTATAAAAATGCTAACAATAATAACATAAGAATCCATTTTTCTATCTCCTAACTTTAAAAATATGAAAAGTTGACAGCAGAATTAAAATTTCTTTCTTTATTCCTGCCTTATTGCCTTTCATTTCCTTTTACCTAATGGTAGGCATTAAGGTAAATATTACTTTTGTAGTCCTATAAATTTCATTTAGACTTACTACATATTTCTACTTTAATAAACAATCTATGGTATTATTTTATGTATTTGATTATTTATGTAAATGACGTGAAATGTAGGAAAGAATAGATTTCTCAGATATCATAAATTTTATGATTAAACTCCTCTGTTAAAAGATGGGTTGAGATTTGTGCAGGGTGAGAGATAGCGGCTCAATTTCAATCTACTACATATCGGTTTTCCCAGCACCAATTGTTGAAAAGGCTATATTTTGTCCATTGTATGTTTAAGACACCTTTGCCTAGTATGAGATTTGTATTTCTATGGATTTGTTTCTGTGTCTTCTATTCGGGTTCATTGGTCTTCAATTCCATTTTGGTTCTAATACCATGCCATTTTTCTTAATATAGCTCTGAAGTGTAATTTAAGGTCTGGTATCGTGATGACTCTTGCATTAGATTTCTCAGATTGCTTTGACTATTCTGGTCTCTTATTTTTCCAAATGAATTTCATGACAGTCTTTTCTATTTCTAGAAGAATATCATTGCAATTTTAATGGGAACTGCATTAAATCTGTATAGTACCTTTGGTAGTATGGTCATTTTGACAATATTAATTCTCCCTATTCAAGAACATGGGAGGTCTTTCCATTTTCAAAGGTCTTCTTCAAACTTTTTCTTTGATGTTCTGTAGTTTTCATTGTAGAGCTCTTTCACCTCTTTTGTTATATTGATTCCCAAATATTTATTTTTTGAGGCTATTGTGAATGGAATAGTTTTCCTAATTTCTCTTTCAATGGATTTATCATTGGTGTATAGGAACACAATTAATTTGTGGGTGTTAATTTTATTTCCTGCTAATTTACTGAATTCATTTATGAGTTCAAGAAGCTTTTTGGTGGAGTTTTTTGTGTGTTCTAAGTATAGACTCATGTCTTCAGCAAATGGGGATAGTTTGAGATCTTATTTTCCTAGTTGTATGCCTTTGATTTCTTTCTTTTGTCTAATTGCTCTGACTAGGGTTTCTAGGATTATGTTGAATAGAAGTGGTGAAAAAGGACATCCCTGCCTTATTCCTGTTTTTAGAAGGAATGCTTCCAATTTTTCTGCATTTAGAATGATGTTGACCTTGAGTTCAGCATGCACAACTTTTACAATATTGAGGTATGTTCCTACCATCCCTAGCTTTTCAAGTGTTTTGAATATAGGATACTCAAGTCAAAGTGGATCAAGAACCTTAGCATTAGACCAGAGACCCTGCACATACTAGAAGAAAAAGTAGGTCCAACTCTCCATCATGTTGCCTCAGAAACAGACTTGCTCAATAAGACTTCTAAAGTGCAAGAAGTAAAATCAAGAATCAATAAATAGGATGGCATAAAAGTAAAAAGCTTCTTCACAGTAAAGGAGACAATCAAGAAGATGAACAGAGAGTCTACAGAATGGGAGAAAGTCTTTACCACCTGCACCTCAGGTAAAGCATAATCTCCAGGATATAAAAAGAACTCGATAACTCAACAACGAAAAGAACCCAAACAACCTTATCAATAAATGGACGAAGGAAATGAATAGACACTTCACAGAAGAAGAAATACGAATGGTTAAAAATATGTGAAAAAATGTTCAACATCTCTAGCAATTAGAGAAATATAAATTAAATCTACACTGAGATTCAATCTCACTCCAGTCAGAATGGCAAGTATCAAAAATAAAAGTAGAAACTGGGTACAGTGGTGCACACCTGTAATCCCAGCACTTGGGAGGCTGAGGCAGGAGGATTGCGAGTTCAAAGCCAGCCTCAGCAATTTAGCGAGGCCCTAAGCAACTCAGTGAGACCCTGTCTCTAAATAAAATACAAAATAGGGCTGGGGATGTGGCTCAGTGGTGGAGTGCCCCTGGGTTCAATCCCCAGTACCAAAAAAAAATAAAAAATAAAAATAAAAGTAGCAATAAATGTTGGTGAGGATGTGAGAAAAAAGGTTTTCTCATACATTGCTGGTGTGACTGCACTCTGGAAAGCAGTATGAAGATTTCTCAGAAAATCTGGAGTGGAACCACCATTTGACCTAGATATCCCACTCCTCAGCTTATACCCAAAGAATTTAAAGTTAGCACACTACAGTAATGCAGTCACATTGATGTTAATAGCAGCTCAATTCACAATAGGCTAGCTATGGAACCAACTATGGTGCCCTTCAACAGATGAACAAAGAAAATGTGGTATATACACAATGTACAATGCAATATTATTCAACCTTAAAGAAGAATGAAATTCTGGCATTTGCCAGTAAATGGATGGAGCTGGAGAATGTCATGCTAAGTGAAATAAGCCAATCCCAAAGAACCAAAGGTCAAATGTTCTCTCTGATATGTCAGCGCTAACCTATAATAGGGAAGGATAGAGAGGGGAAATATAAAAGTTCATTGGATTAGACAAAGGGGAATGAAGGGAAGGAAGAGAGATGGGTATAGGACAGACAGTAGAATGACTCCAACATAACTTTACTATGTTAATATATGAATATGTGGCCAGTTTAACTCCACATCATGTTCAACCACAAGAATAGGATCAAAATTGTAATGGGTTGCACTCCATGTATGTATAATATGTCAAAATACATCCTACTGTCATGTCTATCTAAAAACAACAGATAAAAATTTTAAAAAGACAATTGACAAAATCAGTGAATTTACTTAATGTAAGTTTTATGTGACACACATATCTTAAGAGATAATGACCCAAAGAAACAGGGAAATCTGTTTATTTTTATACTTAAATTTGATCGAGTAGCTAGTTATGAAAAGTATGATTGGACAAGGAGGGTATAATCTAATATTTGTAAACTGGAGAAACACAGCAAAGTCTGTTCAGGTTCTTCTCTGTGCCCTCTGTCTCCAAGATAAGAGCATGCTTTCTTCCTTCTGTAGAGAAGGAACTTCTAGGAGGAAAGTTTCATGACTTACTGCACAGAAGGCCAGCTAGATTTCATGGTTTGCTTTAGAGAAGAAGTGAAAGGAAGGTGAGAGAGAACTTCCTACCTCTAACGTTTTCCCAAATGCTAAAGTGACATACATTGGGGTGTCTTGTCCTGAATTCTAGCAATCTTCATTTCATATTGACTTCATGACAATATTCTCAAATTTTCCTCCAAAATTTTAAAATTTTGGTTTTTTTATATTTAGTTATCTAATCAGCCTGAAATGTTATTTTATGTTTGATGTGGGGTTTCAATTCTGTCCTTCCCATTCAGTAACCAAAATTCCCAGCACTATTTATTTTCTGCACAGATCTGTATTTCTGTTCCTTACTGTCTACAATCCAGTTCAGCTCTGTCATGCACCAAGTTTCCATATGCCTATGGGTCTATTTCTGAACTCTCCAATACCTTATTTTGAAGGTTTTTTTCATTTCATTCACATATAAAAATTCGTATTATTTTTGTAGAAGCATGAGGAAAACAGGGAAGGGTACTCCCAGCTACATGTCTCTGAACCTCAGGATCTTACTTGTGGTTAAAGGAGTCAATATCTTGGAATACATATGATCCATTCACAGCACATGAATTGGCATGCTCTGATCTACACTGTGTTGCTAGTCTGCCTATATTAGCTCTCACAACACACTCTACTAATCACGATGCTTTATGAATCTTGCTGTGTACTAAGGAATATATCACCACAATACCCCTGTTTCTTCAAAATTTTCTTCACTATTTCAGACATTTCATTCTTCCATGTGAGTTATATAATTAGCTTATCAATGTCAATTTAAAATCCTACTGGTATTTTCTTTCTTTTCATTGAAATTAAAGATTAATTTAGAAATAAATTGCATCTTGATTCTGTTGGGTTCCTAATTTCATTCCTATGTTACCATTCTCCACTCGTTTACTACTCTTAATGCTTTTATTAAAACTTAATAAGAATAATAAATAATAAAGTTAAGCGTATCTTTTAAAAATATCTATAAAATATTTGAATGCTATTTTTGCTTTCTAATTTGTTTAATTTGTACAATTAATTTATAATGATGCAGTCCTCTGCAAAAAATATTTACTAAAATTTGCTTCAATTTTAATGATTTGTTCTGAAAATTCTTTTGAGATTTTTGAATAGAAAGTGCCATGGACCAAAAGTTTGTGACCCTCCAAAAATCATATGTTGAAATCCTAATCCCAGCCTGATAGTATTAGGAGGTGGGACCTGTAAGAGGTAACTAGGTCATATGGGCACATCCTTATGAATGAGATTAGTGCCTTTATAATAGAGATCTCTTTCATCCCATGTTAATCTCTATAATAAATACCTGAGATGATCAACTGTAAAAGCAAGAGGTTTATTTTGGCTCACAGTATTGGGGTTTCCGTCTATGATCAGTGGCCCCATTCCTTTAGGCAAAGCACACATCATGGTGGGAATGTGTGGTAGAGTAAAAGTACTCACCTCATGGCCAGGGAGTGAAAGGAGGAAAGAGGAAGGACCTGAGCTCCTAAAATGCCCTTTGGAGGCAGGCTTCCAATGGCCTGAAGTCCTATCAATAGGTCCCACAACTTAAAAAGTTTCCACCACCTCTCCATAGAACCAAGCTGGGAAAAAAAATCCTTGAGTACACAGGACTTTGAGGGCCATTTCAGATCCAAACCATTGTGTGAGGACACAGAAGTGTTTAGTCTGCAACATGGAAAAGGACATTCTCCGGACACCAAATATGTTGGTGCTTTATTTTGGCCTATTCAGTCTCCAGACTGTGGGAAATATATTTCTTTTGTTCATAGCCTCCCATTCTATGATATTTTGTTATACCAGCCAAAGAGACTAACACAAATGATTAAATCATCCTCAAATAAAGAAATTTTTGTTTTTCTTATTGAAATTCTTGTTTGTTTTATTTAGATTTTTTATGATCATACATTGCCTGAGTCCTATAGCACATATTAAATAGAAGACATAATAGCAGTCCCACTGTCTCTCCTGTGACTGTAAAGGGAAAGCCTACATCTTTTCACCAGCAAGTATATTGTTTGACTATTTATTCTTTCCTCATCCTCCTCCTAATTCTGAAAATTCTTTTGAGTTTTTTGAATTTTTGCCACCAATTTAATACATTGACTATGGCCTATAGTACACTACAATATGCTTATTGCACTGAATGATTTTTTCTATCAAATAATCATACTTCCCTTCAATGATCTAACAGTACGGTAATGTACATTAATATTAATACAGTTCAAGACATTAAGTATGGAAGTTTGAATCATGTGAAATATGGTAAGTGATAAAGAGAAAGAATTATACTCAAATTCTAAACTTCATCAGTGTTATTTCCTATGGGCTTACTAGTTAGTTAGCATTAAGAAAGTTCCTTTTACCCAAAACATTAGAATTATAAGATTCACTTATCATATCATACTTGAAGCAAGAGAGATAGGAATGTTTGACACAATTTCCTATCTTTAAGTATAGAATAAAGCACAATATGATGTATTTAATATTCATTAATTACGATATCTTTCCTGCCATCCTTTCCATCGATGATACTAATGAAATGCAGAAAAGACTCTTTCTTAAAATGTGCAAATGTCTAATGGGAACTGAGATTTATTTTAATGTTTCTGTAACAGATACAAGACTTTGCCTGGGGGTGTACTTTGAAAAATGAGAAACATTAAAATAGTATCAGGGAGAAAAGGATCTTCTTTCTCAGCCTGTCCATATTCATACTTTAAAAAAATGTTTAAAAACAACTTCATTATTTTCAGTTATAATCAATGTTCTTTTAAAAATTCAGTGTGAATGAAGAATATGAAGTTCAGTTCAAATCTTTATACTAAGAAGTCTCCATTTTCAAATGAGAAATATAAAGTCCTTAAAGAAAACTGGGACAACCCTCTTCACTGCTATTGACTTTGAGCCTGCTAAGTCTAACTGTTCTAACTACTGATTTAAAAATATGGGTCCATCAGGTCACAACCTGAGTTCTGAGTTTATTTCCCTCTAGGATTCCCATCTGACTTCTGTGGCTATGGCTCCTGCCTCCCAGTATGATTTTGGATCTTGCCAAACAAATTCCCATACAGTGTTAATATGTTGACAATATTCTAATAACAGCTCCTGATTTTGAATGAAGCTTGGATTTCCCTGAAGGTCCCTTCTGGTAAAATATTTGCCAGGATGTTATCCAATCTCCATTACCCTACTTGTGTTGGGGTACAGGAAAAAAGTAGGGGCCATACTAACATAGTTTAAATCTCTTTATTGTTTCTAGACCACCTCTCCTTTACCTGTGGACAAAGATCTCTGCCAGTTTAAGATTCCTGCCACACAGCTGCACTGGGCTCTTCTCTCTTCCTGGCCGTCCTCTGCCTTCCTTCCCAACCTCCTTCATCATCAAGTCTTTGGTATCTGGTTCAATCATTATCCTTGCTCTACTTTGCAGTGGCTAAAGTTTCCACATGTACCAACTGTCTAAAATGTAGCTGATGAGTCACTTGTTTTTTGTTGTTTTGTTTTCCTTTTGGTACTCCCACAAGAATTCTGGAAATATACTTTTTTTTTCTTGCTTTGTTTTTTCCTTAACCATAATATGCCTCATCTATAAAATTTACAATCAGATTACCCTTTACACACTTTTACTTTGAGTTCAACCAAACTTCCAAATCATTGTCCCTTTCACTATTTTTTTTTTTTTCAGTGTACTAGGGATCACACTCAGAGCCTCATGAGTGCTAAGAAAGTGTTTTATCACTGACCTCCATCCCTTTCATTTTAATACAAATGTTTAAATGTTTTAGGCATGGTGATATCATACTAAACCACTAAAATAATGCATGTTCATTGGTAATAAATATTAATTTTATTTGCTTCACCCTACATGGTACAAAAGATAGTCTAAGACTATTGGCCAAAATTGCCAGTTTTTTTTTTTTTTCCTGTAAATTTTTTTCTGGAATTGTTCTCCTTTGTGTGTGTGTGTGTATGTGTGTGTGTGTGTTGGGATTGATTGAATCGAAGGACTGAAGCATGGTAAGTATGCTCTCTACCACTGAACTACATCGTGCTCCCCCTCACCCTTTTAAGATATTTTTGGTCTTGAAATCTTGAGGGATTAAAAAAATAATTTTTCTCTAATCAATTTTAAATGGTTTTAAAATACTGAATGCGTCTCCTAAATGATATAGAGCAATTAATTTCATATTCTTCTGATGATAAAGAATAATATATGAATTTATGTAAAAACTCTTAGAACAACTTTTCTATCTTTACTCATTCGATCAATAATTTTAAATGAAAAGCAAGATGCATGTTTACATAAACTCTGAAGAATTGTTTACCCAACTTCCAATGCTTCAATAACCTCCAATGATTTCCAAATCACAAATAATGACACTGATGTGGTATATATATACACATATATACCACATACATATATATATACACACACACATATATATATAAATATACATACAAATATACATATATATATATTTTAACCAATGTATATACATAAATACACACACACACACATATATATTTTAACCAAATTCTATACATGCTGCCTTAATGTTAGAATTATAATAAACTTGACAATTTGGAGAAGAACTAAAAGCAGGAGACTTCCCACTACAATTAACCATATAAGATAATAAATTATGAGCTGATGTAGTTCCATAGATTTAAGCAGAAGACACAAGACTTCTGGATCAGACAAACAACAGTGTACTACTCACAGCAACAGCAGCAGGTAAAGTAATATCATTCCATTGGGTTTCCTAAAAGCTGATTTCTACATGGCAACAAGAAGACCAGGTAGAGTTCACTCATGTCAAGTATGGGAGAGAAATCCTGAACTTGGAAAATTTGCTACTTATATAGTGATAAGTGAGCAGGCTTATTCCTCATCAAGAGGGTAGTGTGTGCTTACTCAAGGCATTCTTGTGGTGCATTACCTTACTTGTTAGAATTATCAATGGAATAAACAATCCTGAGAAGTCTCATTAGTGAAAGAATAATTGTGGGCCTTTGATTTTGGACCAATAATCAAGATGTGTGGGAGCAGGGGCCATGGAAAATCACTTCTCAGCAGTTGTACTTCCATTTAGCTTATCGATATTTACTAATCTTTTATAAATCTATTTAGTATATTACTCAAAGAATTGACCATTTTAAGAAATTTGGAAACTTTTTCCACGTTCCATAGAGTTTCAACATCACTAAGTGCTAAAAATCCTCGTAGGAATATGGCAGTAATGTCTTCATTTTTCTTACACGATATAATAGTATTTGTTACTTAGCTTTTCATTGCTGTGACAAAATAACTGAGCTATTCATCTTAGAAACAGGAAAGATTTATTTAGGCTTATAATTTTTGTTCATGGTGAACTGCCCTTTCTATATTGGGGCCAGGGGTCTTAAGGCAAAGGAGACTATCAGGGCAAAGCTTGTGTTGGTACAAAGCTTCTGAACTCCTGGTGGCCAGGAAATAAAGAAAAAAGAGGGGATAGGGAGAAAGGGAACAGGGACCCAATCTCCCTTTGGAGGGGATGCCCCCAATGACCCAGTTTTCTTCCACTGGCTTCACCTTCTTAATGGTCAACCACTTCCCAGTAGTACCACAGGTTGGTGACCAAACTTTCAATGAATGACATTTGGTGAATGTTCAGTATCCTATCAATAACAACATTAGATCTCCATTGGTATTGAAACTTATTATTGTTTTTATTTTAGTTCTGAAAGTTTCTAGTGTCTTTTCTGTATCTCTGAATTTTGAAATGTGATTTCATTCACTTAGGACTATTAGTTTATTGTACTTTTTACTAACTTAGTCAATTCAAATCTGACTTCTTCTTCTCTTCTGTTTGAGTAACACTCTTCATTCTTTTGTCATTATCCTTCATAATTCTTTGCATTTTCTCACTCTATTTTTTCCTTTTGAAATTTATATTTACTAAACATTAACTTCCCAGATTAATCATGCAGTTTTATTCACGTTTTTCTAAACTTCTTTGACTTGTTGGTTTGGATCCCAGGGTAGTTTCAGTAAATTTAATTTCTGATATTTACAATGAATTTTTAATTTTTCTTCCTTTTCTTGCTCTCTGGATATTTACTTTTAACACTATGCTGAGTTTTTTTGTGTATGCATTGCCTTTTCTAATTTCATTAGAAATATCATTAGAATGATATTTCTAATTCCTTTAAAATTATTTTATCCTGTTTCTTACATTGCCATGTGTTCCCTCCAAACTTATTTATTTTTGCTTAGGCTCTACATTTAATAATAAAGGCCTACTAAAAAATACTTGAGAAGCTAGGCATGGTGGTACATGCCTATAATCCGAGCAACTTTGGAGGCTGAAGCAGGAGGATTGCAAATTTGAGGCCAGCCTCAGCAACTAGTGAGGCCCTAAGCAATTTAGGGAGACCCTGTTAAAAATTAAAAATAAAAAGTGCTGGGATGAAGATCAGTGGTTAAGAGTTCAATCCCTGGTACAAAAAATAAAAATTCTTGAAGATTTTGGTTTCTTGCTCTAGGTTAAATGTAGGAGAGTGAAATACTAAAAGGAAAGGTCATATACATGCTAACTAGCAGCAGGAACAATATAAGGAGGCAAGACTTATGACAATTGATCTCATGCTTTTTTTCCCACTTTCAACATTTTGTAAAGAAAATACTCTGACACCAAGAATACTAATCACCCAATCAATAAATGGGCCAAGGAAATGAACAGACACTTTACAGCGGAAGATCTACAGCAATCAACAGATTTATAAAAAAAAAGTTCAACATCCCTAGTTATAAGAGAAATGCAAAACAAAACCACCTTAAGATTTCATCTTACCCCAATTAGAATGTCTTTTATTAAGAATACAGGCAACAACAGGTGTTGGTGAGGATGTGGGGAAAAGGGTACACTCATACATTGCTGGTGGGATTGCAAGTTGGTGCAGCCACTCTGGAAAGCAATGTGGAGATTCCTTAGAAAACTTGGAATGGATCCACCATTTGACCCAGCTATCCCACTCCTTGGCCTATACCCAAAGGACTTAAAATCAGATTACTACAGTGATGCAGCCACATCAATGTTCATAGGGGCTCAATTCACAATAGCTAGACTGTGGAACCAACCTAGATGCCCTTCAATAGATGAATGGATAAAGAAACTGTGGTATATATACACAATGGAATATTATTCAGCATAAAGAAGAAGAAAATTATGGCATTTGCAGGTAAATGGATGATGTTGGAGACTGTCATGCTAAGTGAGAATAGACAATCCCGAAAATCCAAAGGCCGAATGATCTCTCTGATAAGTGAATGGTGATGTATAATGCAGGGTGGAAGGGAGGCAAGAATGGAGGAAGGATAGGTAGCATAGAGGGAAGGGAGGGTTGGGGATAGGGTGTGGGGGCAAGAATAATAACAGAATGAGACAGACATCATTGCCCTCTGTCCATGTATGAATGCACAGATGGTGTGACTCTACTTTGTGTACAATCAGAGAAACAGCAGCTGTACTCCATTTGTGTTCAATGGATCAAAATTAAATGAATAATAAAAAATTAAAAGAAAATATTCTGTTATCAGAGAGGTTTTTTTTTCCTGTAATGGAAAATAAACTTATAAAGATGATTCACTTTGATGAAGTTCTGAATAATTTAAAAGAATTAAATTTGGAAACATGAAATTGTGCTAAAGTTTTTCTAGACTTCCCTAAATCATTTTAGTCTTTGAAAGTGTATTGCTGAACTTCTACTATTACCTAAATCTAAGTTCTTGAAAAGTAACATGCAAGGGGTATAATTTTAAATGTTAAGTTTAAAGTGAAAGAAAATCATCACTGTTGTCTTCTTCCTTCTTGAACACGTTTATTAATGCCCACCAAACCAAAAATACACATGTTTTAATGGGACAGAATTGGGTATTATATCAAAAGTCAATTATTCTTTGGTACAATGTTATTTCATATAAGAAGTTTTCCAATATTCAATCTGAGCAAAACTTCAGAAAATGTTGTTCTTCACATAATGTATTTTAGCACTTTATTGTGGCCTACCTTACTATACTGAATGATTATTCTTACTTTTGGTAAGGAGTTATTTTTTGCAATTGTATCTGATTATTATGATCAGTACCTGACCTAGGATAAATAGTCAAAATAATAACCTTTCTACAGAGCATTGTTGCATATAGTTTAAATTCAGGTTTGACTTGAGTGTTCATTTTTCACCTTTGGAACTTCAGAATTCTGAATTTATTTCTTTGTCCAAGTCTATCAAGATCCTTTGTCCTTCAACATGTTTATTAAATCTTATGTGCTAGAAAATATTCAAGTTATATTACAGATTTTAAAGGATTTAATTCTGCTTCAAGTGAATGAATGGTTAATGTCTCAAACCCAAATCCTTCTATTTTGATATGTTAGTGAATTTGTATCACAAGATCCTGAAAAATTCTTGAATAATACAACAACTTTAAAAAATACATATGCATATATGTATTTCATTCCACATTTATTACTTGTCATCAATTTATTAGCCATCATCTACCATTTATTTATTGCTATTTCATACTGAGAAAATTAAAGTATTTTCAATTCCAACTGTAAAAATATATCAAATATCTTCAAATGACAAAAAGAAGCAAATGCAGAAATAAAGGGCCTAGGACAAAATTTTGATCTATGATTCAAGAACTGTAATATCATTAAACAAGACAGTATTATAAGACCTCAAGTATATTTTATTTATCTTCCAAGTCCAATAATTTATTTGAAAACATTTCAGAGTTTTCAGAATTTCTATAGCTAATTAACCATGTCTATTCAATTTCAAGCCTAATAAACTGTGTCTAGTTAATTCAATAGATATGCCATACATATTCACGTAGTTGGCCCTTTTAATATTCTGATATTTGCTTTTTCTCTTCTTGTATTTGTATTTGGGTGCTGTTTTTCTTTCTAGAAATTTTTCTTTCATTGCAATTTTAAGTATTTATTTTCTTAAATTGTTCATTTTTCATTTTGCATAGACTTCAATTTGATATAAATATACGTTGAATCTGCATTGCCTGTTTCCCATAGTTATCACTTTCCTTCTGTTCCTTTTAGTTTCCTATTTATAACTCATTTGTTCTCTTAGCAGTGTCTTTTCTTTTTCTCAGTATCAGTTATGGCACTTCAAATTAAATCTCTTCTGCCATGGGTAATTTGTAATTTATGTTCATTTCTGACAATATGTTCAGTTTTTCTTCAAGTATTTTCTTTTTTCATTTTTGGTACTGGGGATTGAACCAAAGGTGCTATGCCACTGAGCTGTGCCCCTACCCCTTTTCATTTTTTATTTTGAGACCGGATCTCATTAAGTTATGCTAGCCTCAAACTTGGGATCCTCTTGCCTCAAGCTCCCAAGTATATGGAATTACACACATGAACCACCATGACTAGTTTCAAATGTTATTTCTAAGTTTGCCATTCTTCCACATCTAAATATTTTCATTCACTGAAATCCTAAATTTTTGAAGTCTGTTTTGAAATACTGTTCATGTAATTCAATTTATATGTAACTCCCACTGGGTCTGAATTAGAAAACTAAAAAAATTCTAAGGGTAAGAAGCATGAAGATAAATATACCAAGTGATATCGTAATTAAATAACTGGTAAAAATAATAAAACTTTTAAGAAGTAGCTAGAGGAGAATAATATATTACTTATACAGCAAAGGAGACATTGATGACAATAGATTTACTTTCAAAAACAATGCAAGTCAGAAAACTTAATAGCAAATATTTCTAGTTACAGAAAGAAAAAAGAAACCATGTTAAATAAAATTATACACACATGGATAAAATTAAAAAATTTCAGAAATAATGAAGGCATGTGAACTAATCACCAGAAGACTTCTACTAAGAATTGTGAAAGGATGTTTTTTAGGCAAAAGGAAATCATGCCCAGTTGAAACCTTCATGTATACAGAAGGATGGATAGAGCTGAAAATGGTAACAACATGAGTAATAATATAAATATCATTTCCAATTCCTTAAATCTCATTTAAAACTAATTGACTGAGTTTTGTGTAGTTTATAAAATATGTGGATGCAAAATGCATAAGGACAATACCACAAAAGCCCCAGTGAAGTAACAAAGGCAATGTGCCAAAGTTTTCCACAGGCTTCCTTCAGGATTTCTCTTTACCTCTGATGTTATGCATTTGAATATGAATTTGTTAGGTGTAAATTTTAATTAATATTTCCAGCTGATGTTTGCTCTGCTTTCTGAAACTACAATTTGGTATTGGTCATTGTCATTAATTTTCATTAATTCTCTGCTACACCTTCGAATCTTTTATTTCTTTCTCTTTTTTATTCCTTCTTGTGTTCCCATTATATATGTTTATAGTTTTTCTTAAATTTTTCCACATTCCTTAAACATTTTGTTCCATCATTTTCATTTCTCCTTCCTGAATTTCATTTTCAGAAGTTTCTATTATCTTAAAGCTCATTGATATTCTTCGTGTGTCCCATCTACTTTTAAGTTCACTAAAATTATTGCTCAATTCTGTTAGTATGTTTGATTTTTAGCATTTCTTTTGATTATGGCTTGAGTTTCCATCTCTTAATTTGTACTACCCACCTACTGTTTTATGTTGTATACTTTTTCCATTAGATAATTTAGCATGTGAATCATAGTTGTTATAAATTTCTGGTCATCTACCTGGTTCTGATTCTTTAGTTTTTCATATTATATTTAGTCTAATTTAGTATGTCTAGCCACACTTTTTGAAAGCTGTGTAAGACTGAGTACAAGTCTTGAGGGATGCTTCTGGTATGAAGTTTTCTGCACTGATACTGTTTGTTGTGACTGTGCCATGAGAGGCTAAAATTTCCTCTAGAGTCCTCATTTTTATTTAAAAATTTCCAGTTGTCTTTAGGTTTTCCTAGAAGCTCTTTACATTGGTCTGATATATTCACTTATTATTTTTTAACTGTTCCCTTGTTATATTACAGAAGCCCTAATGATATGGAGGCAAGTTGTAGAGGGAAGGAGGTGTCTTTTGTTCTATAATTAAGTTTCAGTTTGTCAGTGAACTTGGATTTGGTATTTTCCATCTCCTTAGTCCATAGTCAATTTGGTAAAACCATAGCCAGTTACAATTTTTGAAATAGTTTGCATCGAGGTCAATCCCTGTTAAGAAGAAAGGAGAATTCTGGGCATAGTTCAGGATGGTTATTTCTCCCTCCACTGGAGCATGTGGGGCTTTTCTCTGATCCTCACAGTGAGAGCCTGGTGGAGCTCCAAGATGTAAAACTTAGGAAAGCAGTATAGGCTAGAAGCCCTAGACTGGTCTCTCTCATAGTTCTCAAATATGAAGTTAGTCACCACTAAGCACCCAATAATTTATTAATTACATCATGTAGTAGTCCTAGTAAGGATGACTCCAGTTACAAGCATTTACTCCTGGGCTTCTGTTCTTGGTAAACTAATATTGTACCTGCCTATCTCTATCAATTTCTCAGAGTATCAGTTTGTCCTGTGATAGCAATTCTTCATCAGAACTAGAAGAGGAGTTGATTTTCAGTTTTTTTTTTCTTTTTTTTGCACTTCTTTTCTCATTTTGAGTAGAAGAGTGATGACTTTCAAGTTCTGTGTGTTAACCTGAAAACTGAAACTCAATTTTAATAATAAATTTAAAGTAAAATAACATGTAAAACTAGAAAAACTCCAAATCAAATATAGGAAAGTAAATAATAAAAACAATATTGTATATCAATGAAAAAATGTAACAGAAGATAATATCCATAAATATAAAAGTTATTTAAGAAGATCAATAAAACAGACAAAATTCTGTCTCAGCTTACCAGGAAATATAAGAAAGAAATTAGAAATTACCTATTTCAAGAGTAGAGAACTCATATCAACATAGGTCATAAAGATGTTGATGTAAGCGGATGTTATGGATTATTTATGCCAATAAATTTGGCAATGTGCAAAATGGACAAACAATTTGAAAGATACTAAGCACCATCCTTCATTCAAAAAGCATTAGTCTGAATAGTCACTTCTTATAGGGTAGTGGAAACAGAACCAGTAAAGACCATCTCAGGGAGACAAGTTTTAGGAGAGTGGGGAAATGAGACTCTGGAAACGGAAGTCCCTCTTCCAGGAAAACTTCTTTTATCCCCACTGTGTGAGTACCATAGTTCAGCCTGTTAACCTGAAAACTCTGTTATTTAAGATGTAAAGAAACAGTAGATAAAAGGCAACAAATATTCTCATGACTATAAAGCTGAACTCATAAGGCTGTAAGGAAAATTCCAACATATCCTTAATACATATAATATATTCTAACACAACCTTAATAAAGCGGTAAAAATAATACTAAATAATAAATTCCTCCTTAATAAAAAGGGAAGACCCTGAAGTAATGATTAGGATTTAGTACCATAGAAAGGGGGAAAAAAAAAACACCTAGATCTTGAGTGAGGAAGGAATTAGCAGTGGTATTCCAGAACCTGCCAATCAGTCCAGGAAATCAACAAGGGGTTGTTTTTTTCTCCGCCTTAGAATCAGGTAGAAATTAATTTATGAAGAACTTGTGATACAATGGCTTTATCCTTCCAGGTGTTGTGGAGCTTTACAGTGACTCTATGATCTAGGAACCACAAGTTAAGAAATATGGAATAGTGAAAACCTTTTAAAACTTGTGATAAACCTGAGCAAATACCTGTAGTACAGAGACTAGTCTTCAGCATGTTACAATGGTCTCACTGTGTGCAGACATAAAAATGTGAGAACACAGATGAAAATGAAAACCACTAGGAAAATTCAAAAATTGCAGATATCACCAATAAGACAATGAGATTAAAAGGATTAGGGATATGTTATGTAATGAAACTAATTTAGAGACTATGAATAAATACATTTTAAATTATTTAAAACATAAGAATGAAAACATATTGAGAAATTATTCTGAAGGCAATAGCATGGGTTTTAATTTGTTGTTGTTAAATTTCCATGATTCTCTTCATAAAAAAGGAACTATTAAGATATCAAAACCAGAGACTCATGGGAAATATATATAACATATATAAAAGTGAATTACAAGTTATTCTCATTAGCAGGTGGAGGTAGACCACAGATAGCTCTAGGGTCTACATAATCTCAGCATTATCCTGGAGGAAATACAGGGAAAGTAAAGTCCCTCTTATCACTACTGCTAAGGACAGTGCACAATCTGAGTCACCTCTGTTGTTCCTACTTGACTGGGCAGAACTGTCCGTGGTTCTAACTTCTTCCAGAATGACTGGCTTCTGAGATCTGGTAAACATCACTTCCTTCCTGAGTTCTCTAGTCTTGACAATTGTAGAAACGTTCTGCTTTGCTTTACTAATTAGTGCCTTTCAGTTTCCTTATTGGTGGTATAGCAGTCTCTGTATCAAAACCAGTGTTGTGGGTCTTCTCTCTGGCTTGACCATAGTTGGCTCTGTGTCCACTAGTTTCAGTCAGTAGTGAGTAAGATATTAGAAGTAATGAGGAAAGGGAAGGCAAGGTCTTTCTCATTCTCGGTCCCAGCATCAGGTGGTGTCTCTAGTAACAGACACATCTTCTTCCTGGCACTGACTCCAGAAAGAGAGACCTGCCCTGATTTCAAGGGGGTAATCATGGCCTCTGGGCTCTGCCAATACCACTTTCTCCTCCTGTCTATCCAGCTCAGGGTTAGTAGCACCTTTCTGTTATGGCAGATCTTTGTGTTATCTCATGTTTTCTGTTTGACTTATCACCTTCATTACTTCTGTGGGTAGTTATTTTATTAGATTTTGTTTAATTGAATAGTTAGAGTAGTTTTTACATTCTTGGTAGGATGTTGAGTTTCTTAATAATTTAAAAAAATGCTGCCCTCTATCATACAGGGAATAAGACTAAAGGAAAACGACCAAGTAATCACTTACATAATTATATTGAAAAGAATCATTCCCAGGAGATTTCCAAAACTTCAAATAAGAAATGTTGGGTGAGGGGAAATCTATTGGGATATTCTAATTTTTCTGGCATTAATATACATAGATCCTACATAAATCTTGTTTTGTGACTATTATGGAGAAGATTTATCTGAAGTCTAATATATGTGGGAAAATTATTTTATGCTGATAGACTTCAGTCTTGTTTGTCTACATAGGATATAAGATTATTTCACTGTATTGACTGAATTGAATTTCATGTTTTCTATTTTAATTAACCCTTCTTCTAGTCATAATAAAATAGTGTATTTTTAACACTACCAAAATTGTTGTTTCATATTTTGAGTGTGGGTATGGGTATGTGAGGAGGGGTTTCCTCTTAACTTTCAGACATCTAACAAGTTTAGAATGTTTACAAATCATCTTATTTTTAAATAAAGCCTATTCAATTAACTTATAAAATTTATACATATTGTAAATTCAGTATGAAATCTATGATGCGACAGTATGACCGGGACAAAGACTTGGTGAATAATGTGGTCTGTTTTGATTAAGTGTGACCTTTTTCTACACCAGATTCAGAGTTATCCCAATTAGTGTGACATCTCTTGTGAATCTATGTTAATTTAATGACAAAGTAAAAGGATAAAAAGGAAAATACATATCACAATTCTGCAAAGTGAAAATGTAATTCATTTCCTATTGCAAAATTTTTTAATTTTTTCTGCATCTTTTTCAATTTATAATTCTATCATCAGTTTATGGTCTTCTATCCCATTGATAAATGTAAAAGATAAATATGTAAATTTTGTAAATATTGATTGGAGATTTAATAACTAGTCTACATATGTGTGATATTCACATTAATCACATGCAGATTATTCCACAAAGTTAGATCCCTAAAGATGTTTATCTTTTAACACCAAGTATCTGGACTGTGAACTTAGTTAGAAATAGGTCCTCTTTAGATGATCAAGTTAAGATGAGATAATTCAGGTGACCCCCACTCCAATATAACTGTATAGTTATAAAGGGGGAACTTTGGACCCAGGAAGGCACACACAAGGAAAAGACTGTATGAACATGCAGGCAGAAATTGAGGTGAATATCTACAGACCAAGAATTTAAACAATTATAAGCAAACCCCAGAAACTAGTGGCCTGAACCAGATTCTTTGTTACAGTCAACAGAAGGAACCAACTGTGCTGATGCCTTGATTCAGACTTCCACCTGCAGAATGGTGAGACAATAAATTTCTTTGGTTTAAGCTTCTTGGTTTGTGGTATTGTGCTGGGGCCGTCTTGGCAAGCTGTCACAGAGTGAAGTCACATCATTTCTCACCTGGTGCCTTTTGGACCAGCTCAATTATCTCCCTACTTCTATCTGGACGTCCATCTTAGTTCTACCTTACTCTGTAGCTAATACATATATCTTAATCTGTAATTCTACAACTCTTCTCTAAATATATCTAATTAAAGAAGTATTTCTTGAGGAACCCAAATTCTGTACATTAAAACCTAATATAAAGTGGAGACATCATAATTACTATTCACTTAAATTTCTTTTTTCTAGGATCCACATTGTGTTTTATTGAGTCAGTGTTTTGTTGCAATTTTTCTTGTTGCTGTAATTTCTATCCTAGCTTGGAAGAGATAGTGAGCTCCTTTTTTACTTATTTTATTTCCAGAAAGTAATGTTTAAGGCACTCAAGAAAATTATGCAACTCTGGTGGTTCAGTAATCTGAGGAGTAATATAACTATTAAAAGTACCTTGGTTTATTGACATAATTAAGTTTTAGTGTAGTTGTCATCTAATCCCAAGATGATGAAAAAATGCTGCATGAAATTTAAAAGAAAATTTAATGTTTATCTTAATTGAATTCATACATAGAGGCATGATTCATTGAAATTGAAACATTCATCATTTACAACTGAAAAGTTTTAAGAACTTTTCTGTGCAACTTAGAGTTACCCTGTTTTCCTACTACACTTCCCTGATTCTCACTCTCCCAGTAGTGGTTCAGGTGACTTTTCCTAATTTTGGATTGAGGGCCTTGCACTTCTTCTGTCAGACTAGTTATTTATTAGCTGCAAATGCTTTTGCAATTGTTGGTTTTAGTGCTAAATTAGGAAGTTTGGTGCTGTATCTACTGGGTTCATCTTTGTTTCTAGTCTCCAGTTCATTGTCAATACATTGCTTGAACTGAGAAAGAAATGACTGAGGGAATAGATGTATGCTTAGTGAAGATGAGACCCAAAGGAAAGAGCAGAGGCTTTAGATTCATAAATGGAATTAATTCCTGCATTTTTTGGTATGGGTTATGTAACACTCCTGACAAACATTCTCCTCGACTATCTATAAACATATTAATTCTTACCTACAGGTCATTGAATGCATTAAATGGATTAATTTGTGTGATTGTGTATGTTCCCATACGATTCCAGCCATGCAATAGGTACTCAATTATGCTTTCTGTAATTATCATCATGATAAGTTCATTCATACATGTGCTTTTGGGGCACTTTCTTAGTACTCATGTTAGACTAGAATTAAACTATCAATTATATTTAGAAATAATAGTTGATTAAATAAACTAGGGAGTTACATGTTTTACTTTATCCAGGATTCCCCAACCCGATCACCACTTTTGAGCTGATAAGTTCTCACATCTTTCTGGAGTCTTGGGAAAAACAACAGAAGGCATCACCCTGAGCTATTTTACACTATTTGGAGGGTCTGACATACAGAATCATGAAATTATAATAAAACTTATTTTGAAAAACAATACCATAGGTCAGCTTGCATAAATTAATACATAAGTATTCTTCCAGGCATGTCTCCATTTTAATGATATTTCAGAAAGAAAAACATAAAACAATCAGACACAGACCAGCTCCTCCTATGAGATTTACCTAAACTTTATTCTAAATCTAGTCAAAGAAATAGAGAAAAAATTATATTTTAAGACCAATTTTACTATACGTATAGATACAAAAATCCAAGAAATTTTGAAAATCTAAAGTCAATAATTTATATTGAGAATAATATAAACACTAGAAATCAATTAAACACAACAAGAATGAAAAGTCAACAAATCAATGACCTCACATTACAGCTCAAAGCCCTAGAAAAAGAAGAACAGATCATCACCAAAAGTAGTAGAAGACAGGAAATAATCAAAATCAGAGCTGAAATCAACGAAATTGAAACAAAAGAAACAATTCAAAAAATTGACGAAACCAAAAGTTGGTTCTTTGAAAAAATAAACAAAATTGATAAACCCTTAGCCATGCTAACAAAGAGAAGGAGAGAGAAACTCCAAATTACTAAAATTCGTGATGGAAATGGAAATATTACAACAGACACAATTGAAATACAAAATATAATAAGAAGCTACTTTGAAAATTTATACTCCAACAAAATAGAAAACCTGGAAGACATCAACAGGTTCCTAGAGGCATATGAGCCACCCAAACTGAATCTGGAGGACATACACAACTTAAATAGACCAATCTCAAGCAATGAAATAGAGGAAGTCATCAAAAGCCTACCAACAAAGAAAAGTCCGGGACCAGATGGATTCACAGCCGAGTTCTACAAGACCTTCAAAGAAGAGCTCATTCCAATACTCCTCAAAGTATTTCATGAAATAGAGGAGGAGGGAACCCTTCCAAACTCATTCTATGAAGCTAATATCACCCTGATACCAAAACCAGAGAAGGACACATCAAGGAAAGAAAATTTCAGACCCATATCTCTAAAGAACATAGATGCAAAAATTCTTAACAAAATTTTAGCGAATTGCATACAAAAACATATTAAAAAGATAGTGCACCATGACCAAGTGGGTTTCATCCCAGGGATGCAAGGTTGGTTCAACATCCGGAAATCAATCAATGTAATTCACCACATCAACAGACTTAAGGTCAAGAACCACATGATTATTTCAATAGACGCAGAGAAAGCATTTGATAAAATACAGCACCCCTTCATGCTCAAAACACTAGAAAAAATAGGGATAGTGGGGACATTCCTTAACATTGTAAAGGCTATTTATGCCAAGCCCACAGCTAACATCATTCTAAATGGAGAAAAATTGAAAGCATTCCCCCTGAGAACTGGAACAAGGCAGGGATGCCCTCTTTCACCACTACTATTCAACATTGTTCTTGAAACTCTAGCCAGAGCAATTAGACAGACCAAAGAAATTAGAGGAATACGAATAGGAAAAGAAGAGATCAAACTATCCCTATTTGCTGATGACATGATTCTCTATCTAGAAGACCCTAAGAATTCCACCAGAAAACTTCTGGAACTCATTAATGAATTCAGCAAAGTAGCAGGATATAAAATTAATGCTCATAAATCTAATGCATTTTTATTTGTAAGTGATGCATCCTCTGAGAGAGAAATTAGGAAAACTACCCCATTCACACTAACCTCAAAAAAAATAAAATACTTGGGAATCAATCTAACAAAAGATGTGAAAGACCTCTACACTGAGAACTACAGAACACTAAAGAAAGAAGTTAAAGAGCATCTGAGAAGATGGAAAGATCTCCCATGTTCTTGGATAGGCAGAATTAATATTGTCAAAATGGCCATACTTCCAAAAATGCTATACAAATTCAATGCAATTCCAATTAAAATCCCAATGATGGACCTCATAGAAATAGAGCAGGCAATCATGAAATTCATTTGGAGGAATAAGAGACCCAGAATTGCTAAAGCAATCTTTAGCAAGAAGAGCGAAGCAGGGGGTTTCACAATACCAGACCTCCAACTATACTACAGAGCAATAGTAACAAAATCAGCATGGTATTGGTACCAAAATAGGCAGGTAGATCAATGGTACAGAATAGAGGACACAGAGACAAACCCAAATAAGTACAGGTATCTCATACTTGACAAAGGAGGCAAAAACATGCAATGGAGAAAAGACAGCCTCTTCAACAAATGGTGCTGGGAAAACTGGAAATCCATATGCAGCAAAATGAAACTAAACCCATATCTCTCACCCTGTACAAAACTCAA
The DNA here is from genome assembly GCA_020662805.1 of Glaucomys volans. Classification (NCBI taxonomy): domain Eukaryota; kingdom Metazoa; phylum Chordata; class Mammalia; order Rodentia; family Sciuridae; genus Glaucomys; species Glaucomys volans. Next base: position 235,557 of record JAJEJO010002346.1, read on the forward strand.
CTCAAAGTGGATCAAGGACCTAGAAATCAGACCAGAGACTCTGCACCTAATAGAAGAGAAAATAGGTCCAAATCTTCATCATGTTGGCCTAGGACCAGATTTCCTTAACATGACTCCCAAAGCGCAAGAAATAAAAGCACGAATCAATGATTGGGATAGAGTCAAACTAAAAAGCTTCTTCTCACCAAAGGAAACAATCAGCAATGTGAAGAGAGAGCCTTCAGAGTGGGAGAAAATCTTTGCCACACACACTTCGGACAGAGCACTAATCTCCAGAATCTACCAAGTACTCAAAAATCTTTACACCACGAACACCAATAACCCAATCAATAAATGGGCCAAGGAAATGAACAGACACTTTACAGAGGAAGATCTACAAGCAATCAACAGATTTATGAAAAAATGTTCAACATCACTCATTATAAGAGAAATGCAAATCAAAACCACCTTAAGATTTCATCTTACCCCAATTAGAATGTCTTTTATCAAGAACACAGGCAACAACAGGTGTTGGCGAGGATGTGGGGAAAAGGGTACACTCATACATTGCTGGTGGGAGTGCAAGTTGGTGCAGCCACTCTGGAAAGCAGTGTGGAGATTCCTTAGAAAACTTGGAATGGATCCACCATTTGACCCTGCTATCCCACTCCTTGGCTTATACCCAAAGGACTTAAAATCAGATTGCCTCAGTGATGCAGCCACATCAATGTTCATAGCTGCTCAATTCACAATAGCTAGATTGTGGAATCAACCTTGATGCCCTTCAGTAGATGAATGGATAAAGAAACTGTGGTATATATACACGATGGAATATTACTCAGCCATAAAGAAGAATAAAATTATGACATTTGTAGGTAAATGGATGATGTTGGAAACTGTTATGCTAAGTGAGATCGGCCAATCCCAAAAATCCAAAAGCCGAATGGTCTCTCTGATAAATGAATGATGATGCATAATGTGGGGGGGAAAGATGGCAAGAATGGAGGAAAGATAGCTAGCATAGAGGGAAGGGAGGGGTGGGGGCGGGTGGGGAGTAAAATCAATAACAGAGTGTGTGACAGATATCATTGCCCTGTGTACATGCAAGAAAGCACAGATGGTGTGACTCTACTTTGTTTACAACCCTTGAAACAATAGCTGTACTCCATTTGTGTTCAATGAATCAATAAGTAAATAAAAAAAAAGGTTGTTTATAAATGTTGAAATAATGTTTTAAATATATTATAAAATTAAATATACCAAAATTATTAAAAACTCAAAAAAAATAAATAAATCATTAAATTAGATTCAGAAAAACATTTAATGAAAAATCAGAATTGAGTCATAACAATTTCAAGCTGAAGAACTTGTTTTAGCCAGGTGTGGTTGCATACACCTATAATCCCAGCAGCTCAGGGGAAACTGAGGTAGGAGGATTGTGTGTTCAAAGCAAGCTTCAGCAATTTAGCAAGGCCTGAAGCAACTTAGTGAGATCCAGTCTCAAGAAAAAAAAAAAAAAAAAAGAAAAAAGAAAAAGAAAAAGAAAAAGGGCTGGAGATTTGGCTCAATGGTTAAGTAGCTCCTGGGTTCAGTCTCCACTACCAAAATAAATAAATAAATAGGAATCATTTTAATGTACAAAGGAGTTGGTACAAGAAAATCATAGCATCAGTGGTTTAATAAGTAGTACACACATACATGTAGTACACACATACTCAATCACTGGAATATTATTTGACCTTTCAAAGGACGAAAATCCTATCCATGTTGTTGGTGACAACATGGATAAACATTATGTTAAGTGAAATAAGTCAAGCACAGAGAGAGAAATACTGCATAATGTATTTATGCATGAAATCTAATAAAGTTGCAGTCATAGAAGTAAAAAGTAGAATGATGTTTGCCAGATGATAGAAACTGGAGGAGACAAGGAGCTGTTGGTCAAAGGAGATAAAGTTTCAGTTGTGCAGAATGAATAAGTTCTGGACATTTCATGTATAGCCTGATGACTAAACCAGTAATACTACAGCATATGCTTGAAATTTTGTAACATAGCACATCTTAAATCTTCAACATACCCACCACACACTCCAAAAAATGAATTTTGTGAGGTAATATTTAATTAACTTGATAGTGGTAATCATGTCACAATGTACAAATATATCATAATAACACACACACCACACACCATATTACATATATATGTAAAATGCAATATGTATTATATAATATATAATTTGTATTATGTGCATATATTTTATATATGCACTTTATGTAAAATATGTACATGTATATATATAAATATAAAATTTGTATTTACTTATACCTCAATACAACTGAAGGGGAAATAGGAGAAAAATGAAACTACAGGAAATACCACACTTAATAATAAAATGAGGAAATCTTTCTCCTTAATGTCAGAAACAACAGAGGTGCTCAATAGCAACACTTTTAAAAATTTATTCATTGGAGTTCCTAGCCAGTTCTTCCAACTAAGAAAAGAAAAAGAAATGGATGATAAATATATGAGGAAGGGAGAAATAAATGCAATTTTCAAAGATGTTATGAATATATACCTAGAAAATTCTACAGGTTCTGGAAATAGATTAATAGAGTTTAAAAGAATGCTCAATAAGGTTATTTGATAAATTTTATAATAAACATAATGTTTGTCATCCTTCTCTATGTAAACAAAAAATCAATTAAAAAATGAAAACATAAAAAGATTTTAACACATTATAAAACTTCTCATATGAAATAAATTGTCCAAAGTAAAGAAGTTGAAATCGATATTAAAATAGTAAAATAGTCACCAAAACATGTACCTAAATATTTGGAAGTTACAACACAATGTTATTTGGAGAAAAATTATAACCATATACTCATACCAAAGAACTATGAAGACTAAAATGTGTTTACTTGAGATGCTAACTTAATGTAGTTAGAACAACAGGGTAAATAAACTCAAAATAAAAACAAAGGAAATAAAAACATCAATTGACAATTTAGAAATTAATTTTAAATTAATTTTAGAAAAATAAAAAACTAAGATGTAATAGTGATAATCAAAACTTTTTTTTCAACTTTTGTCTATTTGTGGTGTGACTCATTTTCTGGTTCATTGATTCCTTATTTAGCTTTCTCTACTATGGAGTTAATACCTTACATTGAAATTCTATTTTAATATTTATGTATGTATATGTTTCTATTTCTAGAAGTTCCATTTCTTTTAAAAATGTTTTATTAATTTTTTAGTTTCTTATGATCTACTGATATTTCTAAATGACTCTTGTGAATAAACTTTTAATTCTGTAAAAGCTTTATATTTATAAAAATATTTCCAAGATAGTACAAAGATCCCATATACCTCACACTAACTTCCACTATTATTAATATCTTACTTTGAGCATATGTGGTACATTTATTTTAGTATTGATACTCTGCTCAATATTGATACAATGTTAGTAACTTGTCACTGCTTATTCAAGTCTGTAGCATTTTCTCTTCCTGTTGCAAAATCACATCCAGAATCCCATATTATATTAATCATTATATATCTTTAAGCATTCTTTCTTGACTGTGACAGTTTCTCATACTTTCTTCATTTTTCTTTCATTTTTGGCACTGGGGATTGAACTCAGTGGCACTCAATCACTGATCCACATTCCCAGCCCTTTTTCTTCTTCTTCTTTTTCTTTCTTTCTTTCTTTTTTTTTTTTTTTTTGTATTTTATTTAGAGACAGGGTCACACTGAGTTGCTTAGGGCCTCACTAAATTGCTGAGGCTGGCTTTGAACTCCCGATCCTCTTGCCTCCGCCTCCCAAGCTGCTGGGATTACAGGCATGCACCAATCGGACCTGGTTTTCTTTATTTTTCATGTTCTCAGCATTTTGGGGGTTTCTGGTCAGATATTCTGTAGAATATCCTTCCATTGTCACCTGTCTGATGTTTGTCTCATGATTAGACTGAAGTTACATGTTTGGGAGAAAGATCACAGAGCTAGTGTGTTATGTTTTACCATTTCATATCAAGTGTACAGACTATTCCTCTGGTTTATGACTGTTGATAACAACTCTGTAGTTTGCTTATTTTTATGCTAAACAATTAGAATATAAGAGGTACACAAACATAAAACTTTTTATTAGGCTTAAACAGTGTGTTTGGAAAGATTTGGCATTCTGTGTAAATACACATTGATATGTTTGAAAATATATAAATGGATCATATAACAGGGACTTTTAAATGGCCTTAAAATCAAATGATCTCTTTAAGAATCATAACTTACTTTCTCTTAAATGTATATTTAAAGTGTTAAGGAGATTTGAAATGAGTTTTAACATTACTGCTCTATTGCAAATCTCTTGTCTATGGTTAGAACTTTTAAGTTGTTTCTTTGGGAAAAGCAGACATGTACCTCTTAGTAGTAGCATGGCTGCCTCTCACAGAATTTCATTAGAATTCACTCTGAACCCTTCCAAATCCCACAAGTATTGCACAATTTTCACTAAATTTACAAAGGGACAGAGTAGTATGGACAAATTCCAAAGTCAATTCAATCCAACAGTGTTAAGAGCAAAAGCTACTCTCGTTTTGGATTTAGATTGCTTTTTAATTCCTTGTATGTATAGAGTATTGTGTAATATTTCCACTGGATTAGACAAAGAGAAATGAGGGAGGGGAATAGGAAGGACAGTAGAATTAATCAGACATAACTTTCTATCCTAATATTTCAGCAATTTTACAAACATTAACTCACAGACCTAAATCTTCAGGTGTTTTGAAATGTGTGATAAAGTGATTGAAGGGTAGTGATCAGTGAGGGCACTTTATATGTTCCCTGTTCTGTTTTCACAGTCTGCTCATCCTTTCTTTCCTGCCTGTTGTTTCTCCCTCATTCCTTTCCATTTCCTCAGTATTTGTTTCTTCAATTATTCACTGAATATTTCTTGTGCATTGGTAGCTTTGTTTGAGGCGAAGACGTAAAGCTAACCTGATTTTGTACCCTGGAAGCAGTCAGAGAGGCCCCAGTATGTACAGTGTATTATTATTTACAGGATAGGACTGAGAAAGGGGTATATATAAAATAACTCCCCTAAAACAACCAATTTCTAATGAACATTAAAGCAGAGAAGGAGTGAGGTTTATCTTGATGATTATTTCTCATTACCTAATGCCACCACCCCAAAGTACTTGTGTCTTTACAGGACACTTGCACCTATCCAACCCTGTGTTCCATCAGTATGTTCCAGCCTATCAGCCTTAATAGAAATCCAAATTTGAAAGCTTTTATTTCCCACTGCAATGGAGGCAAAACTTTACCTCTAACCCTTAGAGTCTCTTGTTAGACCTGAGAATTTATTTTATATAAGATAGATTAATAGGAAGAAAAAATATAGTTATTTAACTTATTTTTTATGACTCATGAGTATTCATAAGGGAATGAAGAATCAAGGATTGGCAAAACCTACATACTTTCATTTAAAAAATGGAAAAATAATTAAAATATACATGTGTGGGGATGACTAATAATAATTCTTTTGTTACAATTCTTATAACAAGAATTATCACAAGAACTACTTTAATAAGGACTGTTTGTAAAAACCAACCTGTCTTACTTTCTCACCTCAATGATAAGAATATTTCTTTCTTCCTGACATAAGAAAGGCAGCTCCAACACAGCAATTTCATCACTTTTTTTTTATGAAAAAGAAGGGAATCAAAGCATCCTTCTTTCATTTGCTATTTTTCAAATGCCATTAACTCAAAATAGTCATAGTGTTAGAACAACATATTTTGAGGTGGTGTGTTCTGAATTTCTCCACCACATACTTGACAGCAGAAGTCTCCTTTGCAAATATTGCTATTAATTTCTACAGATCTGTCTACATGTCCACAACCTGTCACCTGATAGTGAATGAAAAAATTCTTATGCCTCTTGAACCTAGATTTCAAAAACATTTTTCCTCCTTATTCTACCTGTCTGCAAGAATTCTGTTGAGGAGAATCTCTCATTGATTTGAAGTGTTGTCATCTCTACTGATGATGAAACTGTCTTTTAGCATTGTCATTGATAAGGTATTTGAAGATCAGTTATTGTTACAAATCTCCTACCAACCAAGGTATGGTTTATCCAAAGTCCAACAAAACACATGAGGATCACTAATATCGAATGAAAGAAATATATAGAAAACCATTCTTCATATTCTCAATATTTAAGAATGGGAGAGAAAAAGCAAGAAGAGATTTTGAGAGTGCCAGTAGCATGGGTGTCATGGACACTGAGGAAAAGGATTGCTTTCAGGTGGGACTGGTAAATAGTGAAAATGCTGTAGAGAGTGAAGTAGCGTAAGATGTGTAAAGTAATCTGCTGAATTTAAAAATGTGTAATTCAGTGACAGTTTTCCATCTTTCTGAATGGATTGAGGCATAGAGGGGGGAAAACCATAACCTATTGAGTCCCTCAGATGCTAGGGGTAAGAACAGAGAGATGTTTAAGGACAACCCATTGAGGAATTTTGTGCTAGTAAAGGAAGGGGATGGGTTGATACCTGAGGCAAGAATCTTGAATGTGGGGTTTAGGGAGGTTTACTGAGAGTAGAAAATACAGCCAGGTGTGGTGGCACATGCTTGTAATACCAGCTGCTTGGCAGGTTGAGGCAGGGGTATCATGAGACACTGGGCAACATCTTGAGACCCCCTTAAAAAAAAAGAATGGGAAATACCATTACATCAACAAAATGTTGATGTAAAAGAACAACCACTAAATGAGAGATTAAAAACATGGAAGTGGGTAATTGAAAAACAATAAGTTCAAACATGGGACAAGGATTCAGAAGGGAATTAGCTTTAAAAAGGTATATATGACTGTCATCTATTATACACAAGGAAACAAAAGAAAAGAATGGGTACAGATGGAGGCAATTTCATAGAATCTACAGTGAAAATATGAGAATATTCTATCTAATGCCTCTTGTCTCTTTCATTTTTTCCCTTCTGTGATATAAGTGCTGAGATTCCTACCAGAAGTGAGGAGAGGAGTGACTTCATTAAAAATTTATGAAGAAGAGAAGACAATCTGGGGAAAATATTGTACTCATGAAGAATGAAGAAGAACTAACTAGGGAAATATGAAAAAAATGATTCTTTAATTTAGGAAAAGGCCAGATTCATAGTGATACCAACACAGCAAGTTGTAAAGAAAAACTACTATACATAGTAGCAGTAGCCAACAGCAGTTAATACGGGCATTGGAAAGATTGGGTTTTGGAAAACTAGTATGTTAGAGAAGAACAGCAATTCTTACATCTGAACTGGGTGAGTATTGAATTAAAACCAGGTAAGGAAGAAGAGGAAGATAGGATAGAAGGATAAAAAATGTGGAAGAGTTGGGCACCGTGGTGATGCTTGTGGTCCCATCTAGTGTGGAGGCTGAGATAGGAGGATCAAGGGTTTGAGGTCAGCATGGGCAACACAGTGAGACCCTGTCTATGGTGTAGGGGTATAGCTCAGGTTAGAGTGCTCCCCTAGCACATGCAAGGTCCTGAGTTTGGTCTCCAGTACCACACACACTCACACACACACACACAAACACACACAGAAAGAGAGCGAGAGAGAGAGAGAGAGAGAGAGGGTCTTGTGGGTAATAAGTAGTACCTATCTCATTGTGGCTTTGATTTATATTTCATGTCCTGTTTGGTCATTTGTATATCTTCTCTGAAAAAAAAATATAGATAGATACATGATAGTAGATACATAGATAAATGCAGATCCTTAACTCATTTAAAATTAAATTGATTTATTTTGACATGTTATCTTGTATATCCTGGACATAAGACCATTGTCAAATGTGATTGCATATATTCTATATCATTGTATGCAACATTTTTAAGATCTATCTATGCAGACATATGTGTCACGCTCATTTGCTTATAATTCTTCCATGATACACCATGATGGCCTTCTGCCACATATTTTGTGGTACACCTTAGGTGTCTGTCAAATTTGGTACTCTTTGGATGGATATCTGCAACTTCCCCTTATCACAAATAATTCTATAATTAATATCATTGAGGACTATTTTCATGAACATTATTTTGGATTTGTGTGTGTATATGTATATATACATACATATGTATGCATGCATACATATGTATGTATATATACATATAAATATATATATAAATTTCTTAGTCATGGATAATTTACTTTCATCTGTATAATAATACAGATATATAATTTATATATAATTTATATGTACATATAAATTTCTTAGTCATGGATAATTTACTTTCATCTCTAGTTTCCAGATTTGATGATTCAGTCAATACTCTTACTTGTAGTTTGTGAATGGACTTATATTAGAGTTTCTACATCCATACCAATAGTCATAGTTTTATCTCTTTCTAATTTTACTAATCTGATAATCATAAAATGATGATTTATTGTTGGCATTTGCATTTTTTGATTTCTTTCAATAATTTTGTAGTTTCTTGACTTATGAAATAAACTTCCTAAATTTCTATGTTTTCAACAATGCTTCTTTCATAAAGTTATAAATAATAAATGAAATAATGTGCATAATGCCCTTTTTGTGCCTGGTACATATTAAATGTTCAATAAATTTAAGTTCTTATTATTTTCAGTATTAGTGTACAAACGACAAGAACATAGAAGATGGTGCTACATGTGCTTAATGGAAAAAGAATAAAACTAAAATGTTCATATTTCGTAAAATGGCAGGTATTCTGGTAAAGACAGCTGAGTTTCTAATGTCAAGTGTGTCCTCTATCATCACCTTGTTTTTCCCAGTGTTTCTAGCCTTTATCCTGACAAGTAGATATTTACTGATTTTTGCTATGCAGCTAGTTTAATCACCTGCCTTTGAGGTCTGCAGAAAGCACTGTTGTCAACCTCTCCACCAAGTCTGCCATCCTATAGCCTCAGTGCCATTAGAATTCAGTACCTTGAGCAAAATGGAAAATTTTCTTAGGCAGAGCATGGACTTTACAACCTGTTTCCTGAGTTCTGATTCCGGCTCTCTCATCTAGTAACTCTTTGAAATTTGGTGATTACTTTACCTCTCTGACTTTCAGATTGCTCCATTTAATATGAGAGTCATCATAGTCCCTACCTCAAATAATGGCCACAAGGATGAAATGTAAAGCACTTAGTACAGCACCTGCCACTTAGCGAGTAAGTTCCATTTATGCTAGTTGTTATTTTCTATATTAAGCCAGGGGACAGTTTAAGTAACCAATAATTGATTGAAGGCATCTTGCATTTATAATATACTTCAGATTCTGTGTACTTTGGCAATTTCTTTTGATGGTGGACTTACTTACTCTGGATCATGGAAGTTAGTACTAAAATCTTGATTATTCTTACTTGTTCTGTTTAGTACAATCATACTTTTTTTTACCTTTTAGAAAACAAGTAGAAATCCCCCTTTTTTGCTTTGTTCATGTACATTTGGAATCCTAGCAGATTTACCAACTTTATATATTGACCAAACTCAATAATTTAGTTAGACAAGGTTATATAAAATATGTGTAGCTATTTTTTAAACGTTCTTTTAGAGAGCAAGAGATGATTAGGAGTGTGATCTGAAAGATAATATTCAGTTTAAACAAAAGAAGAGGCAAAACAAAGAAAGTATAGGAGGAATTGCAGTTTGCCCAATTGCATATAGATTCAGTAAATGTGAAAAGCTAGTTTAAACACTTAAGAATATTGATCTTCCCCAAGGGTTTTTTTGTAGCCTGACTTAATTAGTGTTTATTAACCATTCTCCACCGAATACTTGTCTAATACCTTAGAAGTCTACTTTAGCAGCTATAATCTCTGCCAGTGCTGGAAAATGCCTCTGTATCATGCCTCCTACAATGGAATAGCTTAATTTATATCTACTTACCTAGTGTTCAAACCGTGAGATAAATGTGAAAGACACATCAATCAGTTGGTTGTTTTGTTTATAGAAAATTAAACAAATTAGCTAATGCTATTTTTTTTATTCAGTTGAGTACAAAAGTAGCAGCCTTGTAAGATTCAGTCTTCAGTCCTTCTTTGATGAAAGAACACAAAATGTTTTAATCCATTTGTGATGGGTTTTAAACACTTTACTATGAACTGGAAAAAGATGAGTCTGGAAAATAAGTCATGAAAATGAAGAGGGAAGATGATTGATTGCCTTCAGATGAAATTATAGCAGATGTTCATCAGTAACATTTTTATAAAGAGGTATTTTTAATTTTAAAATGTTTCTATTTCTTAGATTTGTACATATTTATAGAGGAAAAGAGGAGGTGAGGGAGGAAGAAAGAAAGGAAGGAAAGAGAAAGAGGTAGGAAAGAAAGAGAAGAAAACAAAGAAGGAATTTCCCAGTAATCAGTATGCAGTCCACTTATGCTATTTCAGCTTCTGCTGCATTTATTGGAGTTAAAGAGGGTTAATGGTGTCTGGACTCTCCACAAACAGATGCAACATTCAGAAGGTTTGGCAAAGCAGGACAAAAATAAATGAGAAGTGTTAGGGAAAAAGTGAACAAACTACTATTACTAGTGGCAATGAAAAGAACAAGTTATTATTTATTAATTTCTTTTTTTTGTGGCTCTTTTCAGTTTATCACCTGGAGGAGTTACACTAGTCCAACTTAAAAGCGGATCTCAAATGGTTATATTATATAAACTGTGAGGTTTTGAAACTGTGACAAGGGACAGAAAGGAAATTCTACTTATTGCAAGAAAATTCTCACTTAGCTTTGGTGAGCCACGAGCACTTAAAACCCAAGAACCTTCAGCTGATGGTCCTCAGCCAGTTCAGTCTCTACCAGGAACTGGCATGTGTTCTTGTGCTGGTCACCCTGTAGCTGAATTACTTCTGCATATTTTATTTTTTTATTTTATTTTTTTGAGTCTGGTTTATTTCACTTAACATGACATTCTCTAGTTCCATCCATTTTCCTGAAAATGCCACTATTTCATTCTTCTTTATAGCTAAGTAAAATTTACACATATATACACACACACACACAGCTACATTTTCTTAATCTATTTATCTGTTGATTGGCATCTTGCTTGCTTCTATATGGTGTTGTGAATTGTGCTGCTATCAACACTGAAGCAGCTATATTATTGTAGTATGTTGATTTTAAATGTTTTGGATAAACATCTATAAGTGGGATAGCTGGGTCATAAGGTAGTTCCATTCCTAATGTTTTGAGGAATATCCACAATGCTTTCGGAACCATTGCACTAATTTGCAGTCTCACCAACAATGTAAGAGTGTACCTTTTTAACCATATTCTTGCCAGCATTTATTACTATTCATGTTCTTCATAATTGTCATTCTGATTGAAATGAGATGCAATCTTAGTGTTTTTAATTTGCATTTCCTTAATTGCTAGAGATGCTGAACATGTTTTCAAATATTTCTTGACCATTGTGTGTCTTCTTTTGAGAAGTTTCTGTTTAGTTCTTTTGCCCATTTATTGATTGGGCTATTTTTTTTTACTTAATTTTTTGATTCATTGAACACAAATGGAGTACAGCAATTGTTTTTCTGGTTGGACACAAAGTAGAGTCACCCCATCTGTGCATTCATACATGTGCACAGGGCAATGATGTCTGTCACACATTCTGTTATTATTCTTACCCCCCAACCTCAACCCCACGACTCACTTCCCTCTATGCTCTCTATCCTTTCTCCATTCTTGCCATCATTCCACCTGCATTATGCATCATCATTCACTTATCAGAGAGACCATTCGGCCTTTGGATTTTTGGGATTGGCTAATCTCACTTAGCATAATAGTCTCCAACATCATCCATTTACCTACAAATGCCATAATTTTATTCTTCTTTATGGCTGAATAATATTCCATTCTGTATATACACCACAGTGTCTTAATCCATTCATCTA
>JAJEJO010002347.1:7611-33589 GCA_020662805.1 Glaucomys volans
TTTAACATAAACCCAGCAAATACCTTGAGTGGGGCTTAAAGAAGCTTTTTTTGTTGTTGTTCTAATTAGTAGTACATGACAGTAGAATGCATTTATATATTTTGATAAATCATACATAAATGGAGTGTAATTTCTCATTTTTCTAATTGTCCATATTGCAGCATGTCTAGCTCACATGTCAGCATCTTTGGGAGACATGAATTGGAGAATACAGGTAGCAAAGGCGTTTAGAATTGGGTTAAGCAAGAGAAAATTTGTCAAATGGTTAAAAAAATTGGAGTCACTGCTTTATAAGTTATAAATTGTATACTTTTCACAAACTTGATAATAAGATGTAGATATAAATATTTGGGAAACATCACATGGGCATCATACACTCTTCATCAGCCTCTTGAAATTTGATTGTTCATGGTCACATCTAATATCAAAACAAGATTGGAATTATGTCATTTAAAAAGTGATCTTGAAATTTTTTTACAATTTTTATATTAGTAAACACTTGAAACACTTAATTTGATAATAGTCTTTCCCACTTATTAGATGTTAAAAACACACACAAACATTTTAAAGACAGAGAATTGCATTGTATCTGCATCATGAGTCACATGTAAGTAGAATCACTTTTGTTGCAATGATAGAATTCCCAAAGAAAATCTTTGGAAAGATGTAGTACCCAATTCTGGACAAATTCCTTTATTACATATTATGGTCATTGGCATTTGTTTAATTTAATCTGACAAATGAGCTATCCTTTCTCCTGTCACTTAATTGAAGCTAAAATGGTTGATGTCCTGATTGATTAATTCCACTGTATAGTTCTTATAGCTCAATTTGTTTTTATTGCCAATGCAAATTATTTTGCATTTTTTCACTAATATTTTTCAGCCTCAAATTACTCTGTCATCTCTCAGACATTAGAGAGGATATGTAAAATGAACTCTGGCTTTTTCTGGGTGTCATACTATTTTGAAATCACCTTCATTAGGCATTTTGATTTTCTCTTAGAATTAATGGCAAACTTGAGTCATAGCGTAGGGAGGCAAACAAGCATCTCCCTCACAAACACAGGCTCTCTTCAACTTATGATGTGGTTACATTCTGTTAAACCCACAGCATGTTGAAAATATTGTAAGTGGAAAAAGCATTTAACACCTAACCTACCAAGAACCATAGCAACAGAGGATACTGTAGGGTATTGGTCGTTCACCCTCAGTGGCCTGGTAACTGGGAGCTGTGGTTCCGGCTGCCCTCCAGCACTGAGTGCATCCTACTGTACATCACTAGCCTGGACAAAATTCAAATTTAAAAATTATCATTATCATCATTGCCATTATTAATTTATTTTTCTTTTGTGGTGCTGGGAATTTGAAGAACAGTTGCTGCTGAATGCACGTCGCTTTTGCACTGTCATGAAATGGGACAATCTTAAATCCAGCCATCATGATTTGCCCTATCCAACAGGGGTTTCCTTTTTATCTTACTAATCCTAAACTCCCTTAGTTTTTACTGATGCTACTGACTTAGGCATGTTCTCTGGTCTTCCATGTAAATGAACTGGTCCTCTCTCTGCCCATATTATCAGCTAGCGAATCCTTGCAGAATCCAGGGCTTCACCTTTCTGAAGCACCCATCAGGAAGAAAGATAAGACCCCTTCTTTCAGGGGAAGAAAGCAATGAAAGGATTGCTAATTAATATCCTGAGACTCTCTTCCTTCCTGTGGTTTTTTAAGTTTAAAAAGAGAAGAGAAGGAGGAGGAGGGGAAGAAAGAGGAGAATCTGGAGCTGGAGAAGGAGAAGAAGAAAGAGGTGGAGGGGGGAAAAATAGAAGGGGGAGGAAGAAGAAGAAGGAAAAGAAGAAGTAGAGGAGGAGGAGGAGGAGGAGGAGGAACCAAAATATGGTTGTTAGTGCTACTTTATGCAATTATCTTACACCCTTAGACATCTGTTTGGGCAAGGTTTTGACTGCTTGTTCCAGCTCAAGTTCATGTGTTAAATCTGGCATGCTTCTACTGAAGTCCACGGAGAGTGCTTGACAAGTACCTAGTCAAGTGTAGTGAAATTTTTTCTGGGCGGATTCCTGGAATTATGGAGTTCTGGCTCCTCCTGAAGCAGTGTGAATGTTTCTAGTAAGGGTGGGGATAACTAACACAAACTCAAGAGTTCCTTGTTTTTCCCTGTAAGATCTTAACATTTTTATTAATGTTGATTTCTGCCACAGTTTCACATGAGATTGAATTACTGTTCGCTAATGGGGGCATTAACCTGAATATCATCATCCCCTTTCCCAAAGGGTTTAGGGGAATCCATATTCTCAAATTGAGGAAAACAAGAAGCTCACAAGTGGGGCAACATAGGGAGGTCAAAGACATGTTTACGTTAATAACAGTGGAAAGGTGAAGGAGGGGGTTAGTCAGGCTTTGGAGCAATTGGATCATTAACTAGGAGATCCAGGATGTAAACCCAATTCTATTTCAAGTTCAAGGTCAGGAGCTTCTTTTTCTATTCTCCTGTCCTGCTTCCATAGATAGTTGTCATGAAGCTGTGTGCTAGAGCTAAATCAATGAATTAAATATAAGAGAATGAAAGGTTTATAAGGATAAGAATTAAGTTCTACACTTAGATTCAAAGAAAGAAGTACTGAAGAATGGATGAGATGTGGCTAAATAGTAGCATGTGTCAAAAAGATTTGTTTAATGTAAGTTGAGTATTGGTTAATACTGACAAGGCTGGCCAAGATCATGCCTTGGATGGTGTTCACAGCAGCCCAAATAAGACAAGAATGCCATTTTGTATTGGCTGCTTCTATTTAAGTTTCATGTTTATCTTACACTTCAAGGAAAAAATTGGCAACTAAAATTTATTAGGAAAAAATAAAAAGTTGGGAATGTATGGCTTATAAGGATAAAACAATGGAAGAGGTTTAGTTAGCAGTGAGAAAACTGCTAACTGGGTGAATAGGATGTGCATTATGAAAACCAGACCGTCTCTTTTGCACGTATAGATGTATTTTATTCAGATTTAAAATCCATAGCATGAAATGCAAAATTGCAAATTGTCATCTTCTTCCTATTTTGCATCTGTGTAGGACATTCTCCCCACTGTATTTGTACTTCATGGTTTATTTCAAATGGTTTGTCACTTACAGTGAGAGACTGTTGAGAACTCATTTTATGTGATCATCCTCTTCTCCTGTGCTTGTGAGGCAAACACTCTACCAACTGAGCTATATCCCCAGCCAACCTTCTCCTTCTTATTGAGATAGTTTGAATAGTGTGGCCTAGGATCAGTCTTTTGGCTTCTCTGTTCTTCTTCTAATAATTCTTCTTCTTCCTTCTTCCTTCTTCCTTCTTCCTTCTTCCTTCTTCCTTCTTCCCTCCTCCTCCTCCTCCTCCTCCTCCTCCTCCTTCTTCTTCTTCCTTCCTCTTCCCCCTCCCCCTCCTCCTCCCCCTCCTCTTCCTCCTCCTCCTCCTCCTCCTCCTCCTCCTTCTTTTCTTCTTCTTTTTGTGTCTTTTTGAAATTGCATAAAGAGTCAAAGGAAAGAAGAGAGAATAGTGAAAGTAAAATTAAGTACATTCACTTGCAATCAAGTTCAGTGTGCCTCTCAGTCACATCCCCTCCTTCCTCAGTACCTGTCAGTGCTCTGGAAGTCATCTTTGCATAGGTGACTGGTGCTTATGTCTCAGAAGGTCTTTAGACAGAGAATATTGAGGACCCAACAATGTGTTGATTGCATCATCTCTCAATACTTACTATATTAGAAATTCAAAGAAAGTAAGAATATTTTCCATTAAGTCACTTTAAAATAACAATAATGAACCTATTCCATATTTACATAAATGACATTTTATTAAAAAATGCTATATTTCTGTAAACAAAAAACTTAGAAGAGTGGCAGTACTTTTTTAGTTTTGGCAGATCTCTTTAGTATTTGGCTTATCAGATAGTGACTAGATATGCTTATCTGCTCCTGTCTTCTTTCCCTTTTGCTTTCATATCATGTCACCTCTGGAAAATTCCACTGTATTCTCCTGAGAGAGTGAGAGTGGAAAAAAAGAAAACAATATGATTGTAAAAATAATGATGACCTCTTAGCCTCACTGAACAGGTCCCAGGAATACCTTAAGGCCCCCAGAACATACAACTTTAAAAAGCATTCATTTGGATATTGTGAGTGTGTTTGAAAGTTCTTTAATTGTAGTTACTGGTAAGATGCTCTGCCTAGAATTGTCATTGTCATTCAGAGAAACTTCTCATCAGAGAAGCTAGTGATTGCAACTTGGAAAATAACTTACGTGAATGAAAGACTGGCTCAAGAGTGCTGTAAAGTTGTTTGTGTGTGTGTGTGTGTGTGTGTGTGTGTGTGTGTGTGCAGGCCTCCAAGCATATGTGATATGTGAGATATAAATGCACTCCCTATTAATCAACAGAGAATGAATAGAGACCATTCAAAGACATCAGTGGGACCAACAATAGTATTTTCCTCTGTCTTGGATGAGAAAGTGCTAAAACTTATTGAGGTCTCTTGGCCCCAAAGTGAAAGTAAAATAGATATTGCTGGAAATAGGATGGACAGCTTTCCATAGACAACGTCAGCAGGGTGGAAGTCATTTACAGATGACATTAACGCTGAGCCAGCCAAAAGAAAGGAGAGAACAAGACTCTCAATTACTTCTGCCCAGCCCAATTCTGTCATGTGTAATTTTTTAATTGCATTTTGCTGTGTTGTCTCGTGAAGGAACATGCCTACCACTCTGCTTCTGGCAGTGCAGGATCTTTGGTGTCCACAAGTGAGAAATTATTAGTGGATTTGCTACAATTAAAGCATTCAACCTTTGAAGAACTTTCCTTTCATACTTTTATTTTTACTTAAAAAAATAAGCTAGCAGTCTAAGTTCTCAGCTTCACCAAGACAGTTAAAAAAGTATTGTTTAACAAATATTTTTTGAACTGTCTTCATACCAAAAGTGATAGGAGTTTTACTCCCTGGGAATTATGGGAGTGTTTAAGTAACTGGGAAACCTTTCCCATGTATCTCGCACTTGGTATAAATGACAGATTTTATTTTTTCAGGCCAAGTTCTTTTTCTTTTGATGTTTGATTTCTGTTTACAGCCCTCAAAACAATGATTAAACAAAGAGCAGGAATGGATCACATAGAGCAGGGTGCAGTGGATTAGAGTCCAAAGAGATGCATACGTGAGGGAGGATTAAGGGAGAGGAGGCCCTAGGAGACTGGGAAAAAAGTAGGTAGGTGGACAGTATTGTGACTTAAGTATCCTGCAGCAAACAGTCACCGTATGGCAAGTTCACAACAAAGCAGGGTACACATGTTCAGGCAGGTGGAACAGACATTGTTGGAGCAGATCATCCATTCACAAATCTAGGTGGCCAAGTGACTGAGGTCTGAGAAGTGTGTCAGATGATGGGCATTGGGACTGGAGTGTCAGATGATGGGCCTTGGGACTGGAGAGGGGTATGGTAGCTAGTAAAATCAAGGAAAGTTCAATGACTAAGAATTCCTCTGAAGAGGGAGAGGAGCTGCAAACCAGGCAGGATGCTGTATTCCACAATGACTGTATTCCATGAATGTGAATAACCAGGAGGTCACGGTTTTGACAATGCCAACCAGCCTCCTTTGGAGGCTACTCCAAAGGAATTTCAACTCATATAAACATTAATTAAATACTTTGATAGAAATCTTTAAGGTTAGCTCATCATTTAATCTTGCAGGAAGTATAGAAAGATCCTGTATACCTCTGGGAATTTTATAATAGTGGTGCTCAAGTTTTGATTCATTGATTTATTGGAAAGCTAGTTCAAGGCTAGTCTTCCTCCTAGTTTATGATTTAAAGACCTTTATCAAATGTTCAAAATGTTTGCAAATAGTATACCCTCTTTTTAATAAACATACTTTTAAAATTTATATGGTGACCAGCTTTGTTAGTTCTTTTCATTGTTAGTTATTTTTATTTTTCTTAATGGTCTTGCCCCTCCTGCTATTCATCATGCACTTGGGGACACACATTAGCTCACTCAAGCCACTTGGGTCCCTCCAAATATACTGGTGTGTAATTCATTAAATGACTCATTAATTGTTTTCAAATCACAAGAGTCTCATTTAATAACTTGCTGCAGCCATGCAATTAAATAGTGTCCTAGTGCCCTCGAAATGTATCCTGGTTTAATGACTCAGGCAGTCTTGAAAAGGGAATTTATTAAGTGACCACAACTATGCCAGGGTCATAAAGTGAAGTGAGTTACTTTTTTTGATTGCTTTCTTCTCTTCCTATCTGTGACTGTCTCAATATGTTTTGCTGAGTCAGCACCTATGAGTGTTTATCAAAAATACAAAGATCTTTTGTACAATGTTGCAACTTAAAGACAAAACGTACTTTTCAGCCTTAATTTTAGACAGGAAAAACAGAGACAAAGAAAGACCTTTGCACCTTGTGTCTGAGACAGAATCCATATTTTGTTAGCAGGTAACCTATATAATTCAAATGGGTGCTTTGCATAGCACTGCTGTAATTTTTTGTCTTTATTTTTCATTGAATTTGGAGAAAAATCCCAATGGGATTGCAGGTTTGTAGATTATCCTGGATTTTACAGGTGAAGCAGTTGAGGTGCAGAGTAGTTACAGTAGAGAGCTGAGATCCTAACAGGTACAGTTAAATCCATAAACTCTCCAATCAAATGCAGAAATTTTTTCCTAGTTTCCTGCATCCCATCTACACCCTTCAAATCCTTCTGTATGCATTCCTTAGTTCATGCTTTTATTCTGCCTTCAATTATTCATGCCCACTTTGTGACCAATTTGATAGCTTACTGAGAGTGAAAGACAGGGAGTCTATTATTTGAAATCTTGGGGATAGTTCTGGGCTTCCTCTAATTCCTTGAAACTTTTTAATCATGATAGAGAACTGGGTTTTTGTTTTGTTTTGTTTGTGGGATTGTTAAATCCCATTTTAAAAACTAATCTGTGTATAAGCTTACAGCATATAAATTTGCAACAGTTCACTATGTTCTGGTATCTGTAAAATCAGTTAGCTCCATGTTCCCGTGTGTATAACTAATGTATTTCTCTCATTTATACCGATAACCCCCAACATACATATGGCCCCTGCTTCTACCAGTCTTAGGTACATGTAGCCACCTGGAAATACTATGTTTTAGGCAGTTCAATTTTCCTTCCCCTTTACTACTTTAGGTTGGGATCCTTTCTTTCTGATTTTCCCACAGAGTCCAGCTTCTGTCCCTGACTCTTTAGTTCTTTTTGTTGTTTGTTTTTGCAGTGCTGGGAGGAAACCTGGGCCTCCTGCTAAGCAAATGCCCTGCCACTGAGCACATTCCTGGCCCCACCTTGGCTCTCTCTGTGTGCTGTCCTTCCTTTGGTGTCCTCTGCACAGCTCTAGTTGCTTCTGTCTTAAATCTTTCTCTTTCTGTCTCCCAGTCGCCAGAAAACAGAACTACCCAGTTAAGGAATTAGAACAATACACAATAGGCTACATTTCCCTTAAAAAAAATATTGGATGGTTAGTATTTCTGTTCTTTTGATAGTAATTAAAAAATGCACTCTTCTGGTGGCCCCGTGCATCATGCTCTGTGGGTAAAAACCCATGATTTCACAGGTTCCCTTTTCTGTGTCCTGATTTAAAGTAAATTCACACCTGGCTTTTATCATCTCTCCCTGTCCCTTCCCTTCCCTTTTTCCCTGTTCTTCTGTTTCCCCTCCTAATCTTCTGTCATTACCATTCACATTAGCTGAATCGCCCTATAGACTTTTGAATGACAGAGCCACAGAGTCTAACACAGGAAACATCATTTTCTGAGGCAGGCTGCCTACCCTGAACCTACTTCAGGCACTGTAAGATGAAAGCCACCTTCAGTCAGTCCCCTCCTCTGCCTCTTGCTTCAAAGCCCCCTGCCTACCTCTTCCCTATATAGCGAGTTAGCCTATTTTGACCTGTTGCCTTTGGGGGGTAGGTGACCTCTGGGGTCCTCATAAAACTAGACATGATTAAGGAAAGTTCTCTTTTTCTTCTAGACTAATTCCATTTAGCTGTTATAACTCATGTTTGAAGTAAAACTCAGGTCCAATAACCAAAGAATTGGTTTTACCTTCAAGTTCTCAACAAAGCAAATGCCAAATGATATTACACGTGAAATTGCTTCTTTGATTTAAAAAATTGGATTTTCATTTTCACAGAATATGTTAAGAGATCTTTCCTGAAATAAAGGTAGCATAGCTTTATTCTCTTGTTAGATTGTTCTCTCTTAATGAATTTGCTTGTTTATGGTGGAAAAAAGAACTCTTACAAAAGACACTTCCTTTTGTTAGAAAAAAAAAAGATTTTAGAATAACAGAAAATGAATGCTGATGGTACAAAGATATTTTCAGGCTACATTAACATTTATTATGGAAGAATCATATATCCTTGCTACTTAGAGGGTACTTATAAACACTTATAAATAATAATAATAATAATAATAATAATAATAATAATAATAGCTAATACTTACGTTACTATATGCCAGCCACTGTCTAAGGGCTCCTAATTAACCCTCACAACCACTTAGTAGTATGTGCTATTATTGTTTCTGTGTTGTAGATGCAGATCTGGGGCACAGTGAACTTGAATGTCTTCATTTGTTCTACTCAATTTTAGCTTGGTAGAAGTTGAGCTGTGATTTAAGGTCAGGTGCCTTGGCTCCAGAGTTTTGCTTTTGACCATTATGCCACACGGTCATCCCAGTGCAGATAAATAAAGGGCTTACTCATGAAATCTCATGTCAAAAGTGCTTGTTGAAATAATTCTACTGAGAAAGATTTCAGACATACGTATGACTTCAACCAAAATTGTTAGATGTTGCGTACATAGTCATTCATTGTGTTAATCAGTTTTCATTTACTATGACAGAATAACTGAGGCAATCAAGTTAAGAGGAGGAAAGGTTTAATTTGGCTCACGATTTCAGTTTTCTGTTCATAGTGGTTTGACCCTGCTTCTTTGAACCTGCAGCAACACTGTATATTCTGGTAGAAATGCCTTGTGTCACCTTATGGGGAATGGGAAGCAAAGAGATACTAGAAGGAGTTAGAATCTCAAAATTCCCTTAAGGGGCACATCCCAATGACCTAACCTCCTTCTACTAGGTCCTATGTCCTAAAGATTCCACCACCTCCCAATCACACCACAGACTGGTGATCACGCTTTTAACCCACAAACCTTTAGGGGGCACTTCCAAACCATAGCAGTCCTGTATAGGAATATGGATTGCTATGAATTCTTAACACAATTACTACATCTTTGGCCTTAAAAGGTCAATCCTATTTTAAGGATGATTTAAAGGAAGGATAATTTTCTTTATCAAAGTAGATTTCTTATGCTTTGGGATTTCTTTTGCTTATTCCCTTGAACTAATCCCACATTTAATTGTCACTTTCTGGAAGTAAACTTTGAAGAAGAAATCAGAATAATCATGCATAGGGCTTAGTGAATGACTCGAATAGTTGGGGACAATCTTGCTAACAGCTCAATTCCTTTGAGCCCACTTTAGTGCCCAGGAATCTCCCCTCCCATAAATGTGATGAGGTCAGAGAAGGAGCCAGAGGGACTCAGAGATTGATCCTGTGACAATGCAATGGTACATTTTGATGTTCCCCACTGGGCCAGCACAGCCATAAGTCTCAATAACAAATTTGCTTATGTCTAACTAAAACCTACAGTTTACAGAATAGCGAAAACTCAAGACAGACAGCAAGAGGAGCCTTCTTCCTTACTTAGGCCCAGTTGAAGTGGCCTTCACCCACTTCAACAATTCACTGTTATTATTCACGCTATGTCTATTGAAGTCAGATCAAATCTATAGTTATTTAGAGATCTACAGTAATTTCATGTTACATCCTGAGAGTGTGACTCTGACCTTGATCAGTGGAGAGTAATCCTGTTCCTAATGGGTAACTTAGCTAACAATATTTTATTAATGAACTTAGGCAACTATCGGGGCTTTTGGGTATGGGGAACTGCTTTGATGCCAGACTTACAATGATTATGTCCATGCCAAACACACTTTGCTGGAGTTCAGTGGGTTATGATTTAAATTGCATATGTTTCACATAAAAACTTACTATTATAGTGAATATTAAGTTCTACTTTAGACTTTCAGGGAGGAATCTACCTCATGAATGTCTAATATTCTTGGTGTTTGTTGTAAGAAGCACTAAATAGCAGTTTGAGGGGGAAAACGTACCACATCTAGTTATTACATTGGTTGAAATAGTTGATGGCTTTAATAATAAAGTGATCTGTGGATCATTTATTTTTTGTGTAGGGAATTCTTGTACATACCCTTTTATAATGCTTATTCCAAAAGTCCTAAATGTCTTCAGAAAGCCATTTAATGTTAGTGTTTTAGTCAGTTTTTTTTTTTTTTTGTTGTTGTTGTTGCTGTGACTAAAGGACCCAACCAGAACAAACTTAGGGGAAGAAAAGGTTATTAGAGGGCTCACAGTTTCAGAGGGCTTAGTCCATAGGCCAGCTCCATTCCTCAGGGCTCAAGGTGAGGCAGAACAGCATGGCAGAGGAGTCTGGCAGAGAGAAGCAGCTCACATGGTGATCAGTAGGCAGAGAGAGGTCCCCACCTGCCAGATACAAATATATCTCCAAATTCCCACCTCCTCCAGCCACACCCTCCTAGGAGCCTTCAGTTACCACTAAGTTAAAACGCAGCAGGGGATTAATTCACTGACTGGGTTGACTCTCACAACCCAGTCATTTCTCCTCTGAATCTACTTGCATTGTCTCACTTGTGAGGGTTTGGGGGACACCTCATATCTAAACCATAACAAAAAGTAAATTGAGGGAAGTTTTCCTATATTTAAGAATGACTACCAAGGTCATCTGGTGACTCCAAGTCTTGTTTTAAATCAGGTGGACATTATATACACAAAGATGAGTCTGTGACCAACATCACAATGTGTGCCTTTGCATAGAAGCAATCCTTCTCAAATTAAGGGCAATGCTTTAGACCTGTATGTAATAGACAATTGAAAATAATGCTGGAGACAAAGCTTTCTATAAGTGAAATTGTATAGTTATTGAAACCATCTTTTAATCGTCAGCATGCCAGAAGAGCAAATGACAGCTCATGTCTCATCAACTAGTTACGCAACCTCTCCACAAATGCTTTCTTTCTGGGAGCCTCATAAGTAAACTTTGAAGAAGAAACCTGAATATTCATGGACAGGGTTTAGCAAATAACTTGAGCAGCTGGGGTCCAACCTTGCTAACAGCTCAACTCCTTTGAACCACTTCTATGCCCAGGAGTTTCCCTTCCCACAGCTGAGATGTCAGAGAAGCAGCCACAGGGAGCCAAAGTCTGATCTTTAGAAGAAGAAACCTGCTTGGACACAGCACTACACACTGCAGGTGCAGCAGGAAGCAGAACTCTGGGAAGGGTTCTCATCATCTAGGGGAAGGGAAAGGTGAGCCTGAGGAAGAAAAGATGTTTCTGATGTGTCCCCAAAGTCTCCAAGAACCCAGAGATCCCTGGGAAACCAAAGGTGAAAACCGTTGCTTCTCATTCTCATGAAATCCTAAGAAGGTAGTTTGTTCCCTACACATTTCTGTACCATAGTATAATATTCTCCTATAAATAACAGTTCCAGGAACCAGAAATTCACTTAAATTAACCACTCAGTTTCCATAGGTGTTTATGTATTCCTTAGAGAACGAAGCAGAGTGAGAGTCATCACTTATCCGTATCTCTCTGCAAATACTTTAAACTGAATTAATTTTATAAACTAGGGGAAGTCTTGAACCAGGGGACCAGGATGATGAGGATGGGTCTAGACATCTCACAAGTGTAGGGGAACAATCCTGAACACAGTAAGATAGGACCAGACATTTTCAGGTCTCTGAAATCTAGTGTATATTTTAAGTTTAGAGCAAACTTCATTTTGAACTAGCCATGTCTCACCATTCAGTGGTCATATGTGACGAGTGGCTACCATATGAGACAGCTCGATTCTGCAGCTTTGTTTGGTCACTCCTCTGAAGGAAGAACTTTTTAGTAGCCACATGAAATAATCTTCAGTTCTTGGAAAACGGGGCTGAGAATAAAGCCCACTTCACAAACACCAGAATCATGGTGCCCTGCAGTCTTCTCCTGGAACAGGTCACGTGGTGGAGGCTCTAGCCAACCCTGTAGTCTTTCTTTTCCTCTCCTTCACCCTAGTGTCCAGTTGAGAAGATGCCCGTGTCTCTACCATTCCGCGTGATCTGATCTTGGTGGAGAGAGTCTTCCTACAGCCATTAAGAGCTGCCTCATTTTACAGTCAGGCCTAGTCTGGGGAAGTAGCCTAAGAACTTACTGCATGACCTTAGCTTTGCACACACATGGAAAAGAAGGTGCAGGGCAAACTGTCCTGTTCCCTCTGCCACTAGAAAGAGTCAAAGAATTATAGACAGATAGCCAGGGAATAGAAGTTCAGAGTTGGACATTGGTACAGAGCTAGGTTGTTTTTTGTTAGATTTGCATTTTTCACTAACTGGGTGACCTTACACCAGTGACTTAACTAGATTTTCTCTATCCAGTGGTTACTGTGGATCAAAGAAGATGTGAAGATGTAGATGTTTCTGTGTCAGTTTAAGTATATAACTATCCCACAGTCAAATTATTGCAATTATGTAATTCTCAAGTATTTATGCTTTGCTTTCAGTCATTTATGACCTAGAATAATTTTTGACATACAGAAGATATTCATTAAATATGTTAAATGAAAACACAAATGAATTAACTTAATTTTTTCTTAGCAGCTTCAATGAATGGAATAGCCACTGGGCTAGGTTCTGTATAAAGTTCTTGGGAGTTTTACCGCATTTTTAGTGCTTTGTCTCTGCTACACAACAGAAAGAAGCAGAGAAGAAACAATTTAAAAAACAAAAAAAGAACTACAAAGCAGACCCATTAACCACATGAATTCACTGAGGGTTTGCAAGAACTATTTTCTGTTGCTTCTCCTGCTATTCCCCCAACCTGTTTCATTTGCTTTTCCTTTTTATCCCAGAGGAACACTCGGCAGTTTCCCAGTTTCCTTTGAGTTCTCTTAGACCAGTTGTTTCTCTGAAGTTTGCTCTTAAAGTTGACTCTCATAATTTTTACAGTATGCTTATTGAACATTTGCACACTTCACTAATACACTGAACATTTGAGGGATAGGAATAATTTAGCATAATGTCCAATTTCTTTTCCAGCCAGGTAGTTTATAAAGATCAAACAAACTGCTTGCCCTCCATCTGCTGCTGGAGCTGGTGATGTTCCGGTAGCCTAATGTTCTGGCCTTTCATACATCAACTGCTGCCTAATTAAGACATTGTTTCTACAAAATGAATGCAGGGTTTTTTGATTGCACATATTATATGAGGGTAACTCTTGATGAACCTCATCAAGTAGCTTCAGAAATGACCTTCAAAGACCAGAACAACACAAAGTGGAGAAAACAGCAACACTTAACTTATAACTTGTTTAGGTTTTAGATTTTTAGAGTATATTTGATCTGAAAGCACCAATTAACTCATTACTAGGTAAAAAAGAAGAATTTTTTTTAAATCAGCAAAGTATTAAGCATCACAGAGTTGCTGAATGTGAAAATATAGGATTCTGCGTTAGAACAGAAAAGTTTTTTCAGATTTCTTTAAAATCTTTATTCATATATCATATAAGATATTTTAATAAATTAGAGTATTTTTATTATTTCTGTTCTTACCTGTCTTGGTTTTTTTGGTTTTTTTTTCCCCCAGTATCAGGGATTGAACTCAGGGGTGCTCAACCACTGACCTACATTCCCAGCCCCTTTTTATATTTTATTTAGAAACAGGGTCTTGCTGAGTTGCTTATAGCCTCACTAAGTTGCTGAAGCTGACTTTGAACTTGTGATCCTCCTGCCTCAGCCTCTCAAACCTCTGGGATTATAGATGTGTTCCACCTCACCCAGCTTACCTGTTTTTGTTTTATTTTTTAAAAAAATCTTTACATTGCTTGGGCTGATGGTTGTTTGACTTTTTGTCACTTTTTTTCTTGGATTTTTAGGACATGGATTTATTTCAAGTTTTCCAGAATTTCTTCTAGATATATCATGGAAAAAAAGAAGACAAAATATGAAATATATCACACTTGAAGATTTCAGTTTGGCCGCAATATTTTTCTGTGTTCTACTGAGAGGAATTTTATTGATTCTTTCCAAAGGCACATAGTACATGTCCCTTCATTTACCTGCTTACTTATCTACATTATTTCACAGAGGTTTGAAAAGCATACAGTAAGACTGAAGTAAGAATAATGCAAATGAGAATTAGAGAAAACAGGGAAAACTAAGATCCAAGTGGGACTACAAGGTGCATTATTGGAGGTGGTGTTTGGAATAACAACATGTGAACTAAGTATTTCTAAATCTTTCAGTTGAGTTGGATTTGGGTTTTGACCTTTCTTGATGGCTAAAGCAAAAGGACAAATAAATATGCAATTCACAG
This sequence comes from Glaucomys volans, assembly GCA_020662805.1. Lineage (NCBI taxonomy): Eukaryota > Metazoa > Chordata > Mammalia > Rodentia > Sciuridae > Glaucomys > Glaucomys volans. The sequence continues at coordinate 22,142 of JAJEJO010002347.1, forward strand.
AGTCTGTTTGGAAAATACATGCCATTTCTTCAAAAAAAAAACTAATTTTTTTTTCTTAATCTTGAAAACAAAACAAAACAAAAAACTTTGCACATTATCTCTTCAGGTTGAGGTCTAGTGAACAAAGTCCTCAACAATATCCATATCGTCTAGCCAACAATTGTCGCCTTAAGATTTTCTCTGTTAGGGTCTCATTGCAAGCCATCTACCACATACCATTAAGAAAAAGATTTTAAGCTGGGTGCGGTGGCGAACTTTTGTAATCCCAGCGATTTGGGAGGCTGAGGCAGGAGGACCGCAAGTTCAAAGCCAGCCTCAGCAATTTAGCAAGGTCCTAAGCAATTCAGTGAGACCCTGTCTCTAAATAAATACAAAATAGGGCTGGGGATGTGGCTCAGTGGCCAAGTGCCCCTGGGTTCAATCCCCAGTACCAAAAAAAAAAAACAAGAAAAAAAGATTTTAATGAGGAAGGAAGAATCCTGGATGTGAGGTGACATCTTTGGAATCTATAGACTGCTTCTTAAGAGCTGGACTCTCTGAATTCTCCACTCCAGCTGGTGGTGTCAGGTGGACGGGAACTTCCTCCTGCCAAAATATTGACTGGTCTTCTATATCATGGAACATCTTCCCTGTGTGATACTCCTCAGGCCACCTCAGAGGCCCACAACTATCCTGTGGTGCCAACCACTTTTCCAGGTTGGAGCTAAGATGCAGATCCAGGTGGCACCATAACCTCACCAGGAAACCAAACCTCACGCTGTGTTTTTGGTCTTGTTGATAGATGAGCATAATCTCCTTTCCTCTTTCTCTATTATGAATATTGTATGGATGGGTTCTTGGATTATTTTCAGCATAGCTAAAATCATGAATCCGAGAGTGGGAGTAATTCAACCAGAGGCCAAAATGAATATGATCCAAGCATCTAGCCATCTGATATTTGGGGGGCTTACTGAGATATTAAACCTTGGGATAAACTGATATATTTGAACCACTCTTTGTAAATATTGTTTTTTCTCTCCCTGGTTTTTGATAGACTTTGTTAAACAAGGAGTTAAAAGTTATCTTCTTTTATAAGAGATTTTGAGTAATCAGTTTAAGGAAGACTCCCTTATTTAAAGATCCACAGAGTGTGTGGTAATGTGGTAGGATTGATGCTATTTTACAAAAGGCGAGGGTCCTAAGAATTAGTCTTTTTTGAATCTATTCTAAAAATAATTAGCATTTTTTTCAACTGTTACAGCTACATAAAATTCTCAATTACACCCCCAGGTCAATTGTGACTTAGAATAAATGATTCCTTTTGCGTCCTTCAAGATGAAGTCTTTAATTGCAAAATGTACTCAGAAAAATATTAAAAATTTTCTCATGGTATCATTTGATACAAGCCAAATTAATTTGTGACATATCTTCCAAATATCATGATTTTAGTTCTAAGTCTGTCTCTTAGTCTTAAACAGTTAGCAAGTATGAGCAATTGTTTACTGAGATCATTCCTAGTTCATTCATTTAGTCAACAAATGTTTATTGTGTACTTATTACATGCCCAGCCATTTTTCTAGGTACCAAGGGATACAATTATGAAAGAAATATCCCCAACTCTCTACCTTCACGGAATTTCCATTCTGTGGGCGACAGACAAAAAACAAAGTGAATGACAGGCCAAGTTAGAAAGTAATTAACCAAAATTAAGAAGGGAAAGGGACTAACGTGTGTGTGCGTGTGTGTGTGTGTGTGTATGCCTGTGTTCATACACACATCTAGGTGTTTGTGTGTGTGTGTTTTAAAATGTACGTTTTATTATTATTCAGGAATGGCAAGGCCAGCAGATTAGAAGCTGGCCACTGGAAAAGTAGCTGCTGTTATTCTCAGAGATTCCCAGAGAAGGGGCCATGCCACACAAGACCACACAGGGAAACACCAGGATTGGTCAGGAGACAGAGGGAGCCAAGAGGAACCATGGGGAAGAGCCTCTATGGTGGTTTTGCAGGAAGAAATGAGTGAATCAGGGAAAATGAGGTTTGGATGGGCTAGTCTGAATAGTTCAGTGGGCTTTGAGGCATAGGGCCTTTCCCTACTTGCCTGGGGTGTGATTCTGGAATTTAAGGGACATGGATAATGTTGTTGAGTGTCAGAGCCCTATATAAGATGTGATTGGGGGTGTAGCCTCGGGATTGGTAGGTTTGTGTATGAAAGGTAGACACAAAGGCCTGAGGTTATAAAGCTAGAAGTTAGCTAACCTTAGGAGGGGCATTCCCTCCAGAGTCAGCAAACCTTAAATAGCAAAGCATTAAAAATACAGAAAATAAAAAGACATACCTGATGAAGTATACATACCTAATGGAGTAGCCATCTGATATTTTGGGGGCTTATTGAGATATTGCTGCTCTTTTAAATAAGGATGATTAAAGAAGGTTTCACATATAATGATGTTTGGACAAAGACCCAAAGAAGACTAGATAGAGAGTGAGGCTTCAGGCACCTGGGCTCCAGAGAGAAAAGTCAAGGCTGGAGCATGCTTAGTATTTAGGGGAACAAGGCACGAGGACATCTGTGGTTGGAACAGTCAACAAATGCAAGAGTCAGAGATGAGCTGAGAGGTGTAAGTTGAAGGCAGGGATCACACAGGCCTGCAGAATTGTAGGGGCTTGGGCTTTTGCTCTGGGTGGAATGGGAGCCACTGGGTATTTGAATCAATGAGTGACATGATCTGGCTTCTATTTTAATAACATCATCCTGGCTGCTGCACTGAGAATAAACCACAAGAGTGGGGAGATGGCATTCAGGGCTAAGTGAAGAGGCTGTTGCAACCATTCAGCATGAAATATAGTGACTGAAGCTGGTGGTATCAGTGGTCAGCATGACTTTCTGAAGATCACATGTGGGTAAATGAAGTTCATGTGAGTTAGAGCCGGGGGAAAAACAGGCTGCTCTCAGTCTATGCATACATTACACAAACAGGGGAAAAGACCCCCAGGGACATCTGATCCTAGAGATCATATGTTGATAGGAGGCACATAAATCAGATTTCAGTCCTGCACTCGAGCTTCTAGGCCAAGTATATTTGGCAGTGCCCCAAGTGCACAGCCATCCATGGTGGCTTGTTTTCACCTAATAGAGCAGTTTCATATTTGCCTTTTTTTTTTTTTTTTCTCATCCAGGATGCATGCATCCAATTGATCAATAATTAAAGGTGGTCAACTTGGAAGAGCTGACATCGCCACTAGAAAAGTTCTCTTGTAGCATGTTAACCAGCTTCCCATGGAAATGAGATTATTAACTTGTCCTTTGATTTTTCAGGAGCTAAAGTTTTGATTTTCATGAGAGCAGAGAACCTGAAATTCTGGGCTTAAATGATAACAGTTAGTTTACCTTATCATTTCCTTCAAGGATTCAATGAATTATTTTTAAAATACTTCCGATGAATTATTTTTAAAAAGTTAATGTTTGATTCACGCCCCTTCTTTGACTCTTCTGTTGTTTGTTCATAAGACATTTCTATCCTCATTCCTGGTGTCCTCACCCTCTCCCCACTTTCATGGTACATAGGACAATAAACAAGATAATGCAGGAACATGGATAGAGATGATATTCTATAAATAAAATTGTAAAAAGGCAACCTGAGCTGGGCATAGTGGTGTATAGCTGTAATCACCGTGGCTTGGGAGGCTGAGGCAGGAGGATAATAAATTCAAGGCCAGCCTCAGCAACTTAGCAAGACCCTATCTCAAAGTTAAAAAATAAAAGTGGGGGGCTGGGGTTGTGGCTGAGTGGCAAAGTGCTTGCCTTGCATGTGTGAGGCACTGGGTTGGATCCTCAGCACCACATAAAATTAATAAAATAAAATAAAGGTATTGTGTCATCCACAACTAAAAAAATTAAAGAAAAATAAAAGAGGTTGGGGGTGTAGCTTAGTGATTAAGCACCCCTGGATTCAATCCCCAGTACCAGAAAAAAAAAAAAAAAAAAGGCAACTGGAAAAATGTACCAGATCAGTAATCGGTAATCTTCCTAGCAAAACAAAAACAAAAAAAGACTTACCTGCACTTAGCAATAAAATATAAATATGATTAAGGAGGCGATGGAACATTAAGTCAATCACAAGAATATAGATAGCACTCCTAATTATATGAGCTTTCCTAAGCCTGTGACTTAGTCAGAGACACTGACAGTTTTAATGGATATTTTTCAACAAAACTAGGCAGTTGATTAACACCAGTGCTCTTCAAAATTTTTTTCCTCATATATCTCTTAAAAGGTTTTGGGAGCCAATTTATTTCCTTTCTTATTTTAAAATTGGCATGGAAAATCTTTCATCACAAGATTTAATCCTGCATTGAAAATGAAATTATAATAATAAAAATGATATTATAATATGTTGTTTTCTTTTTACCTTTGTTCATTTTAAAGAGTAATGTCAAAATTTTATAGTCAACAATTAAATCTATAATTAATTATTATTCTACACACATATACATATAGGTGTATAAAGACAATCTTCATATGGTTCTTTTCCCTCATAAAATCATATTTTCTTCATAATTACCCCATAAAATTTATCCCCACATAATATGTTTTAAACTTGAAACTCTTTTACTGATCAATTTGTTGTAATTCTTTGCATTAAAATATGTATATAAATTGAAATGGGACATTTAAAAAATTTTATGTGACAGTAATCCACCATATATTGAATTATTTCTCTAGATTGAGTTATCTTTACAATTGTTAGATGCACCCAACTGTTGATAACATCACAAGTATATTCTGTATTCTGATGAGCAGTTGCTAAACAGAAAAGGATAAATACTTCTGAAAATTCATCTGTAGAAGAGAGGAATTAGGGTGGGAGTTGGGGGTCCTGATCAGAAAAGATCTGAGTACCATACTGAGATTCTGATGAAAAAAAGGTGTAATCAGGAAGATCACTTATAAGAAATAGTGTGGGCATTTAGGATCAAGATGGCAAGTGCTTGCACTCCCCCAGGGGTACACATAACCCAATTTAAAGAAAACAGAGGGAGAGTGACTGCTGATTACCTGGCCGTATTTCTTACAAATCTCATCTCACTGCTGCTGCACTTTGAATCTTGACAGTCTCCCGTGTGTGGAAGGCTTGGTCCCCAGCTCTGGGAGGATGTGGTATTTGGAAGATGTGGTCCAGTGGAAGGAAACTTGCTCTCTGGGGGCATATCCTTGAAGGGGACACAGGGACCCTGGCTCTTTCCTGTTTCTTCTCTTCCTTTGCCAGCTACCATGAGGTGAACAGGCCACCCTGCTCCACTCTCTGCCATGATGTACTGTGGTTCCACAGGCCCAAAACGTCAGGGCCAAATGACCATGGATTGAAACTCTGAAACTGTGAACCAGAATTACCTTCCATCTTTTTAAGTTGATGATGTCAGGGTTTTTCCACGTTGACAAAGCTGACTAACACAGTGGCATTCAGATGTTGACCATAAACCTTCCTACATATCCAGGGGAGGGTGTGTTGTCTTATAAAAAGAAGACATAAAGCCTCACTCCTGCAATGGGGAAGGTAGCCTTACCCTTTCTGACTGAGCATTTTTATATTAAGAACATCTAATTTGCCTTAGTTTTGACTTTTTTATTTTTATCTCCAAGCCATTTTGTGATTTTAATTTTTACCACCAATATAAAATTCCCTTCAAGGAAAGAGTGCACTATCAAAATGGTCTCTATGCCTATTTGTATGATGCACATAATAAAAAAAATTGCATTGAGAGTTTATGTCAGTCTCTAATGAATTTGGAGAGTGCAGCAACCCAGTTTCTGTGGATAAGAAGCTCTGGACCCATAATGAAGGTGCTAGTCTCAAAAAAACTGAGAGTTCCTGAATCAAACTGTCAGAAATGTTGGTCACTATAGGGTAGCAGTTTTACACACACACACACACACACACACACACACACACACACAGACTCACACAGAAGATGACATCATGAAGCTCATTTAATTTCTTTCTTCTTTCTTTTTCTTTTTTCGTTTTCTTTTTGTACCAGGGATTGAACTCAGGGGCACTTAACCATTGAGCTTTTTGATATTTTATTTAGAGACAGGGTCTCACTGAGTGGCTTTGGGCCTCCCTAAGTTGCTGAGGCTGGCTTTGAACTCGCGATCCTACTGTCTCAGCCTCTCAAGCTGCTGGGATTACAGGCATGAACTACCACACCTGGCTGTAGTTTCTTTAATTAGATTCCTACTTCTCTAACCCCAAATTAACCTTTACTTCTGGTTCACAGAAAAAAATAAACAAAAAAAACTGATGTATATCCAAGAACCTTCTCACCACAACATTGTATTATCCAAACACAAGTTAGTAAGAAGAGAGAAATTAATAAAACTTGTAGAAACCAGCAAATATTTTACCAAAGTCACAAATCAAACTTGACAGCAGCTTGGTGAGAGCTTAGGGTTATAACCAGAGGACCATAGCAGAATATGATCAATAGAGAGATTTATTCTGACTTAAACTCTCTCTTGATTATTTTATTATTCATTCTTGCATTCCTTTATACATTCCATTTTTCATGCTACTATACTCAAGTGGTATTCAAAATACTAGGGATATCATGAATAAACCTCAGTTCCTACATTGGGGAGACTCTCTGTAGTCTCTGTAGGGTCATGATGGTTTGATAATAGCAATGACAATGACAACCATCCTTCCAGAGCCCCAGAAGCCAATCACTCTTCTAAAAGTCCCTAAGATCCAAATGTTCTAAGCTGTATAAAATGTGTGTATTTGATGTACATCTGGAGGACTCATTATGCCATCACATTATAGTGCTATTTGTACTTGGGATCCTGGACTGCTAGTCTCACCTCTTTCATGAGTATTTGGTGAAGAACATAAAATTAGCATTGTATCTGTGTTAATCAGTCACACACACTCATGGTACCTGAATGGTAAGAACAAGGCGATGTTATAATCTTATCATTATTGTGATGTAGCAGCGTCCTTGACAGCCAGGAACCACAGGGATGAGGGCAGGAGACAATGATTAGTGAACTGTAGGTGTCTCTGTATATTTGCCTGCAGGTGTAATGGACTTTTACTTGTAAACTCATCTTTGGAAATGAATCGGTTGTCATCACTGCTGCTGCTGTGATGGCAATCATGAAAACAGGAACAAGAACAACTCTCATGTGACATGAAGTGTAGTCAGCCTTTGGTGTCTTTGGGGGATTGGTTGCAAGATCCCAGCAGATACCTGTTATTAGTCAAGGTTCTCTAGAGGAACAGAATCAACAGGAAGTTTGACTATAAAAAGGCGACTTATTAGATGGCCTTACAAGACCAGAAACTGGGTAGTCCACAGTGGCCATCTGAAGCTGGAAAGCTGGAAGAACCAGCAGCTGCGCAGTCCAAGATGCAGAAGCCCCAGACCAAGAAGGATCAACAGTGCTACCCTGGTTTGAGACCAAGGCTTCTGGGAACTACCCGGAGAATCACTGGCAGAGTCCTCCTTGGAAGAATGAAGAAGCGAGAGTTCAATATCCTCAGAGGATGGAAGGGAAGTAGTGATCAAGAACCTGTTCAAGAAGAGCGGAGCTTGCATCTGCTTCCTTGTTCTTCCAACTTTTGTTCCATCTTATTGGGCGATGCTGCCCACGCTTAGGGAGGGGCTCCACTTCACTTACCCACTTTCCAGTCATTCCTAAACATGCTCTCATTGACACACCCAGAGGCCTCTTAGTCATTGGCATCTCTTTATCCAATCAAGTTGACAATTCAAATTAATCACAATACCACAATCCAAGGATACCATCACTTTTCAATCTGCTGTGTTCTTTCCTTGGAAACAGAGTTTGGTATTGGGAGAGGAATAGGGAAATTAAAGACAACACCACTTTCTACCTGGCCTGCAGGTCTGTCTTATCTAAGAACATCCTCTTCACTTTGCATCCCTCCCTCCAAACCTTGACCATCCTCTGGAATTTGGTCTCTTCACCAGGAAATAGGCTGCAGTTATGGCCCAGTGTTCATCTTCATCAGTCTTAGACCACAGCATTTGAGAGGATGGGTACAAATTATCAGTGTGAAGACTTAAAAAAAATTATCAGTATGAAAAAAAAAATCATCAGTATGAAAACTTAGAAACCAGCAAAGGGATCAGTGAGGTTTTTGATCATTCAGAGATAATGGTGAAAATTGAAATGTGACTGCTGAAGGAAATAAATTAAAAGAGGACCCTCTGGCAAATATGTTATCTGCATATGCTTTAAGATCTACATTTTCTAATACTGTTCTTATTTAACTTTAAATGCTGATGCCTCCTTTAAACATTTTTCAGTTTGCTCTGGCATAATTGTAAATAAAAACTCTTAGGCATCTCATTCACGTTCTCTAAGGTTAGCTTTTTGCTCTATAAAACTTTCTGCACACCTTATACTATGCTCGCTAGTGACAGTGAAAAAGGAGAATGTGAGCTTCAATAAAGTCTTTGTTAAAGATCCGAGGCACTGGGAGATGTGAGACATAGTTTCAAAGACAGAACCAGGGGGACCTTTGAAGTCATCTCATTTCACCTTATAGTTATGAAAATTAGAGACCCAGAGAAGTAAGATGATACCCCCATTGAAGTGGGGGCTTTGGGTGGCTGAGCCAGGTAGAACCAAATTCTCTTATCCCTAATGGAGAGCTTTTTCTACCATGCCAAGAAACATAAAATCTTTTCTACTTTTAGCTCATTAAAGGACAAAAGTATTTCATCAATGAGGTATTTTTGCAACGTAATTTTGGTTCCAATCAGTATTTTAAATAATTTCATGCAGAGATAGTGAATAGACACATAATACTTAAGAGTGTGTGTTCCATGCAAGCAGATTCTGTTTCTCTGGCTTTGAGATTTCTGTCTGTTGCATCTCAAAATATTTCCCTGAAGCTATCTCCTTTTTTTTTTTTTAATAGTCTCCAGTCTATCTTAGTTTATTACTTGTGTCATTTTCCTTGGACTTAGTTTATTTTTCTCAAACTCATTCCACATGTTACTTTCAATCACAGCATCTCAAGACTTTAGATGCACAGCCCTGAAGCATTTCTCTCGTTTGGTATTCTGCAGGGATTTCAGTCTGAACATACAGAGTCAGTACGGCTGAGATGCTAAAGGCTTTGTCTGAGTTTTGCCTGTTCATCCACAAGCTAGAGCAGGTTTAAAACAAGCAAACAACAGGAAACTTGTTTCATTCTTTGCACCTAAATGTAGACATTAACATGCTCATCTTGAAACCAAATTAATCAAATGGGCAGGAACAAATCATTTAAACCTTCTGCAGATGGTCTAATCTTATTGTGGACTGGAATGTTGCTATAACAAAGGGCTTTGGGAGGTAAATATAAAAATCAGTTACCAAATATCTCTGATGTGTGCTAGTGAAGAACTAGCTAATTATTGCCTTGTGATACATTTGACTTTGATATCATCACATTTTCAGCATCAAGTTTAGTGTCCACAACCAATAGGAGTACGAGATCAGTAACATCTGTTGATAACAGATATTTGTAACATCTGTTTTCCTTACTCTTCTTTAAAGGTTTATTAAACATCTACTTTAAAGGTGGACTTATTTTTAAATAAATCATTTGACATAATGATTGATTTTGAAAGCTGTCACAAATTCATTTAGAAGTTAGTGGTATACTCTAAGCACAACGAAAGAGAAATTACAGTAATTAAATATGGTTAAATAAACTGATGGTCTGGGTAGCTCTTTCTCTAGCTGGATGGTGGGATTTCCTTCTATCAACAGTCAATGATCTAATTATATTTTTAAAATCACTAGCTGTTCTAACTGTGCTGCAGAAAGCAAGAAGGTATGTTAATCCAGGTCTCTTTCCCAAGGCAGTTTGATAATCCAAAATGAAGTTTTCTAGACTGCATTTTCTTAAGCTTTGACCTGAGAGAGCAAGACCTTTAATAAGCTCAGTTGTCTGAGATCTCATGAGTTCTCAGAGTCTAAACATTTGCGAATGAGGTGATGTAGAATGAATTGAATTCCCATAAGAAACATGTGAACATAAGTTTCATAGCTATTAATAAATTTGCAAGTTCAAAGTTAATATGAGGTTATTTGAAATTTCAACTTTTATTGCCAATTATTCATTCAGTAAATCATTTGGTAACTAAGGCATTTCTTAAAACTAAATTAAAATGTGGTGTAAATTTGTAAATCCTCCTGCTTCACTCTATTTTTCTGATTGATTATTATGGAAGAAATTAACAGTGTCACCAGCCTTGATGATCTGCCATCACCTATGGATGGTTGTATATTCACTTGTATATATACTTGTATATATATTCACTTGTATATATTCACTTATATATATATGTGGTTGTATATTCACTTGTGTTTGGAGGGTACATTCATCTTTCTTTTCTTTTTTTTTTTCTTTTTCATTAACTTCCTTTTTAAACAATACTCTCCCTAGACCTGGTGACATAAGCCTGTAATTCCTGCTACTGGGCTGAGGAAGGAGGATCACAGGTTCAAAGCCAGTATGGGCAATTTAGTGAGACCCTATCTCAGTATAAAATAATAAGGACTGAGGATGTAGCTCAATGGTAGAGCCCTTACTAAGGATGAGTGAGGTCCTGGATTTAATCCCCAGTACTGCAAAAAATGAGAAAAACAAATTCTTTAGGGCATTTTGGAATACTAAATTTTGACATAAACTGTTTAGTCTGAAAATAGAAAATTAAATTTCAATGACAGCTTTTTATTTTTGTAAGAATTGCTAAAATACATAAATAATGTACACACAGTGATGTAAATTATACTTGGAAGGAATGGATGACATTTTCAATTTTTCAATGAAAGAAACATGCAAAGTATACAACCAAACTGACAGAGAAAAAAAATATATCAAACAAAATTACTTGAGTATCAAGTTTTGTTTTTACTTATTTCAATTTTCTTGTTTTCTGGAATATTAAATAATAATCACATGATCTTATTAACCTCACTCCATTGCCATCTGCAATCTCTGTCTTCTCCTTCAAGAGATCTTACATTGATTCACCTTGCTTTGCACAACACAATCTCCATCCTAAAGTTATTGGGAATGTGTATTTATAAAATTTTTATTAACTTGCCAATTTTTTCCTTACAAAGAAGGAGAAGAACCAGTTGTATCAAAAGATCATGATCACCAATGGTGCCGATGACCACTTATGAGAAAGAAATAACATGTAAATGATTGAAAAGTCATGGTCACAATGAGGATTTCTCAAATCAACTTTCAAGGCCGAAGTGCTATATAGTGGAGGGGAAAACAAACAGAAAAACAAGAGCTAGTGCTTCTTTGCAGTGACTTCCTTTAAACCTTCAAGCAATCCTGTGATAATAGGCATGGCCAATCCCAGTTTTCCATGTGGGGACATTCAGGCATAGGGAAAGCCGAAGCCCAGGTCACCAATATTAAGTACA
>JAJEJO010002348.1:5663-22892 GCA_020662805.1 Glaucomys volans
CCCTTCTGTTAACAAAGACCCTGCTCATGCCCCAGCTTCGCTCTGCTGGTTCAGGACACGTGTAACTCCAAGAGCAGCCCAGCCTGGCAGAGCCTGCTGGCCAGACACCCATCCTCTCTGTGACACCGCGTGGTGGTCTGCCTCCCCGCTCCCTCCCCACGTGCAGGAAGGGGGACTGTCGCTGAATTCAGAGTCCAGTGGAGGAGACAGACGATGAACTAGCAGCAGGGAAGGTGTCAGTCGAGGAAGGGGGAAGGCGGGCGTGCGATGGGGTCTGGAGGCTCCTGCCAATCACACTGATCTGCAGGAGGCCAACCCTGGACGGCGCAGGCAGAGCTGGGGTAGGAGAGGGTAGGAGACTGTGCAGAGCCCTGGAGGGGGGACCTGCTAGGACTAAGAGGCCCATGTGGCCAGAAGGTGGTAGATAGGCAGGAGGCCAGTGCCCCACTGGGGACGGGGACACGGCTGCCATGGAGACAGTTACTGTGTCATTTACAGCCCAACTCAGACATTTTTAAAAGAAAAAGTGAGTGTGCAGGTATCAACCAGGGCTGTCCCTGCAAGCCCAGGGGCCTGCTCCCCCACCAGTGGAGTGTGTGGCCATGAACTGCCATGGTGGCATCAGGCCCCCGTACTGCCCACCGTCCCCCGGAAGGCTGCGTGGGCTGGCACACTGGGGTCCCCCAGCTCCAGCTGCCTCCCTCTGCTCTGGCCCCCCTCCTCCTGCAGGCCTGTCACAGGACCACTCCTCTAAGACCGTTTTCTTTGTTCCTCTTCTCTCCCTGTCCCCCATGGGTGTCTTAGGAACGCTGCCCAGGAAATGCAAGAAGGAGCTGCTGGCCGTGAAGCTGAGGAACCGGCCAAGTAAGCAGGAGTTGGAAGACAGGAACATTTTCCCCAGGAGGACTGATGAGGAAAGACAGGAAATTCGGCAGCAAATTGAAATGAAGCTCTCCAAGTAAGTGGCAGTGTGCGGAGAGGCCGCTGGGCCTCCAGGTCTGCACCCCTCTGAAACCCCGCCGCCCCTCGGCGCTGGGCTGCGGCTGCTGCAGGTCAGTCCTCACACCTGGCTCTGCACCTCCCAGGAGGCTGAGCAGCCCTCCAGCCTCCGCTCCTTCCCCATGGCAATAAAACCATTCCAGAGTTCCTGAAAGGCCCCTGCGGGGGAGGCACTCCTGTGGTGGACGGCTGGTCAGTAGGAGCTGAAGGAGATGCATGAAGTGAGCATCACGGTCAGGGGGGCCTGGCCAGGACGTGCCTTTGTGGGCTCTGGATGGGGGACAGTTCCCCTTCACCTCCCACGTTTTCCCATGAGAACGTGGATCTGATGTTGCCAGGGTGTCTCAGTGTTCCGGGGAAGCTGGACTCATGTGTGCGCATGCGTGCATTTTGGAGGAGTGGGTGTTCACCAGGTCAGTCTGTGGCCTAGAGCCACAAATAATCACCTCTGGTGCCCCGCAACTCCCCGGGAAGGGGAAGGGCAGCGAAGCTCCTGCGTCCTGGTGGCTGAATGCCCTGGCAGGCAAGGCGGCCAGCAGGGAGGGGATCACCGTGAGGCCTGGGGATTTCAAGAACTCGCTGCCTCCCAGGTTGCTTTCCCCGTACTAGAGGCACTGGGGCCAGGCCCCCCATGCTTGCTCCCTGTCCCAGTCCCAGCTGTGGATGCTGCCTGAGATCAGCCCTGAGTGGGCACCACCCCGCCCTCAGAGGAAAACTGGGCCCAATGGCAGCTCCAGTTGTCTCGTGTCTCTGGGCCAAGGAAGCACCCAGGGAGCGCCTCTGCAGCCCTGGTGTGCAGCACCCCTTCCTCCCCTCCCTCTGCCCCACTGGCCGTCAGCCTGTGCACACAGGACTGGACTTGGGCAAATGGGGCCTGGACACCGCCCACCCATTCCGCAGCAGGGAGTCAGGCTGTCAGAGCTGCTCAGACGGCGACTCCACGTCTGCTCCCTTGACCCCCACACAGTTCCGGGGCCTGTGCTCCTCTGGCCTCAGGGTTCTCAGCTGCCTGGCTCCCTGCAGAGGAGGCTGCTCAGTGTGGCCCAGGCTTGTGCAGGTGCTGGGCTGAGCAGGGTGGGCTCCGGAAGCACACAGACCCTGGTTTGTGCTGATGGGCAGGGAACCTTGGTGAGTCCACCAAGTCCACCATGCAGTGGGCACTGGCACTTTGAAAGCCATCGTGAGCTGGTGGGAGGTCCTGAGAGCCCATCCATGGCCCTGATGTGGTGCATTGCCTGGTAAACCCCGGGGTTGCTGCCACCACAGCCATGGAGACTTGGAACCTGGCCTCCAGGCCCTCTTCTGCCCCTGCCCTAAGCTGCATGGTGTGGCGCCCTGGAGACCAGACCCAGGTCAAGGTGCCCGTGGAGTGAGGTTGTCCAGCCCACCATGACGTGTGGCCCCCCGGGCTTCTCCTGGAGAGGAATTGTGCCCCTTCCCCAGGCTTTGCCAAATTGCATTGGAAGTCGCTGCATGGTGTCCCTCCCCAGAGTTGTGGGAGGCCAGCAGCAGCCTGGTTCCTCTCTGCCCCACAGTGGTGGGACTGTGAGCCAGGCCTTGGCTTTCCAGCTGTCTGGTCCCTAGTGAGCCTGGACATTTATTGGCATGCTTGTTCTCCTCCTCCTGACCTTGGCCTGAAGTTCTCCTGTCATTTCAGCAGCTCACGGTCAGCGGGGCTGCACTGCTCATCTGGCCCCCGTTTCTCAGGTGCATGGTCCTCCTCCCTGTGTGTGGCTTGCAGACATCCCTCAGCCCATGCTGGGGTCACACCAGATACCTCAGGGTGAGATGGAGATGCATGAGTACCCCTGGCCTGCAGAGCAGGCAGCTTGGCGCACGGCGCTGGACAGGGTGGTTCTCCTGGTGGCTGCAGCTGACCAGGCTGCCCTGCCATGTGGTGTGAGCACAGCTCAGTAGCCCAGGGACAGCAGAACCTGACGTACAGTTTCTACTGTGTGGAGCCCTTGCCCAGCACCCGGAGGCTGGGACACGGGGAGCTGAGCCACAAGTCAGAAATGGTCCCAGTACTGCATGCTTTCCTGGCTGTGCGGATGGCTGGGCTGTTGAGGTTGTCAGATCCTGTGCTTCAGGAGCCGATGCACTTTTCCTATGACGGGCCAGGTATGGTCACTTCCAGCCTGTGGCCTGTCACTGTCACACCTCCAGGATTCCACCAGGGTGTCACTGCAGCCACCGTGGGTAGGTAGAAGAGCGGGCGTGGCCAGGCGTCAGGAACACTGTCTATGAAGTCAGGTGGCAGTCTGTGGGCCAAAACATGCTGACGCGCTCCCGTCACTTGGCCCTGTGTGAGAGGCCCTCCGGCCTCAGGTCGTTGCCCTCCACTGCCTGCCTTGCCCTCCAGCTGGGCCACTGCAGAATGCTTCTCCATTTGAAAAAGCTCTTTCAAACCGGAATATTAAGGGGCTCGACTTCAAAGGACGAGATAGATACGTGATGAAAAATGAGGTTGGAAGCTGCCACAGTTGGCGTGGGGGTGCAGTGGGCAGGGAGGCTGGGAGAAGCTGGGGCGGCACCCTAGCCACCCACATGTGGGGCCACTGGGTGAGGCAGGGCTGCTGGGACGGCCTGCAAGGCCCTTGGCATGGCCGTGACCACGCCAACGAGAATACTCTGGAGGTGGAGGGTGTGTGGTGGCTGGGTGTTCTGAGGTCCGGTCCAGGTCCCTGGCCAGTGACTTTCAGGCAGTGATACTGTGTGGCAGAGCAGGCGGAGGAAGCCACCTAGCTCACGGAAGCCGTGGGCAGAGCGAGGGAGGACTAGTGAGAAGATGACCCCTGACGGAAGGGCCCCGGGACCTAACCCTCCAAATACAGCCCACTCCCCATAGTCTATCCAGCTTTGGAGGCCTTAGCCCCTCAGATGGTTCCATCCACCGACGACTCAGAGGCCTCACGGTCCGCCTGTTTCCAGGAGCCCCGCGGCTGATCCTGGCTCACTGGGGACCAAGCCTTTGGGGGACCCTATAGATCCAGACGGTTCCACCTCTTCTCTGAGAAGTACCAAAAACAGACCCCAGGACGAGATCATCCCATTACTCTTTGGACTCCTACCCAATTTTAAACCTTGGACTAGAAGGTAGTAGCCCCCCGGACATTTGTCCCCATGTTTAAAAATTGAAAAGCATCCCAAATAGACACAGGGAACAGCAGTTGAGAAATGACCCCCAGAGGTCTGATGGCCGCCCAGCAGCCCTGCTGCAGTTCCTGAGGGGATGGGCTAATTGGGTCCCTTGGTCTTTCGCCTCCTTCAGAGGTACTTCCACTCTGTCCTGCCGAATAGTCCCGTCTCTGGTTGTCATGGCAACATGCCATTCACGGCTCCCCAGAGAACGCTTGGTGTTTGGTTTAGTATTTTTTTTTCAGACCCTCAGTGTTTTAAGCCCACCGCTCAGGGGTCTCCTGGATGAAGTGGTCACTGCTGCCACCCCACCCACGACACACCCTGTGTGCTTAGTCTGGGGACCACAGCAAAGTCAGGGTCCCCTGTGTGGGGATGAGGGTCTTGACCACGCCCCTTCTCTGCATGCCACTCTGCTTGCCTTCAAGATGTGTGTCAGAGAAGGGGCAGAGCGCCACCCGCAGCCAGCCCCACACGGCGAGTGTGTCCCGGAGACCACGCCCCTGGTGCCCCCTGCTTCCTGCCTGCCACACCTCGCGGGAAGCCAGCACTGGAGAGGTGGCCACCCTGTTAAGTCACCCTGCCCTGTTAAGTCACCCTCACAGGACCCAAGTGTAGGACTCCTATCATCGCCATCTTACAGCCGAGACCAAGCCTCGGCCAGAGGCCACAGCTAGAAGGAGCAGGCTCAGGGGTCCCACGGCACAGCATGGCCAGGCCCTGGGCAGGAAGGTGCTGCCCAGCTTCCAGTGTCTCAGTCAGTGTCTTGAAGGGTCTTCTGTTGGACTGACTGACGGGATGTCCAGCCCACACACCGGGTCTTAGGTGTAGGGGACGTCACTCTGCGTAGGCAGGAGGACGATGCTACCTGGTGTGGGTGGGAGGTACAGGTCCTGGGTCAAAACGCCCAGGAGGAGGCCCGTCCAGTTGGTGCCTGGAGAAGCAGGGCCATGGGGCTTGAGGGCCACCCTTGCCCACTCTGCTGTGTGCCTGTGGGCAGTGCCACCAGCCCGGGACCTCTCTCCTGTTGTGTGAAGTGGGGAAGGTGGGGGCCCTGTGAGGTTCCAGGTGAGTCCCTGTGAGGAGCCTCATGAGCACGTTCCCAGGGGAGGGGCTGGGTCAGAGCGCTGCAGTCATGGCTGTGGCCAGCCCCCGCCTGGGCTGGTTGTCATCTGCACAGGGCACGAGGCCACAAGCAGGCCTCCTGAGAAGGAGAGGCTGCTGAATAAGCGGTGGGGGAGGACAGGGATGGCAGCAGCTGTGGCCGAGGGTCTTGTCCCACTGGCTGCTGCGGGCTTGCTCTGCGGTTGCCAGGATTGAGCCTGGAGACCTGGGGCAGCTCTGGAGCAACGCACGGGCCCTCATTAACGCTCCCGCGGGGAGGCCTGTGCTCTGGAGCTGCGTGCGAGAAGCTGATCACAGCTCCTTGGCGTCCTTCGGGGTTTAGCACTTGGCGTGTTGGCACCGCCCTTAACTCCTCTCCCAGCCTCCCTCAGGACGTTTTGCTCTGCTGCATGTAAAACAGGCAGCTAAGCTCAGGCCTGCGGGGGAACGAAAGGTCCTGGGGAAGAATGTGTGTGCTGGGGAGCCCCAGCCTCCATCTCCTGGCCTCCATCCCCTCCCCATGGTTGCTATCTCCCTCCACAGCCCCCATTCCTGCCCCATGGCCTCCATCCCCTTCCCCTGACCTCCATCCTCACCCAAGGTCTCCGTCCCATGGCCTCCATCTCCCCCTCCCCACAGTTGCTATCTCCCACAGTACTCCTGTTGAAATCTGAAGTTCTCGGAGGATGCCTGATGCTCTTAAGGGTGGGGATGGTGACCAGCCGGCTTCGTATGGAAGGCTGGCCTGGGGCATTCAAGTGGAAAGGTTTTCCTGTGGACATTGCAGAGAAGACCCGGGTGTGGTGCTGTTTCTCAGTTCTGTGGACACAGAGCTTCAGAAATATAGAAATCTCAGTATTCCGGGCTTAGTATGGGGAAAAAATCATTTCTTTTAATTACCCAAAAGAAAATCAGTCCTTTCAAGTCCTGGAGCTCCGTGATGACTAAAGGCCTTGGAGGAGCCGGCCGATCCTCCCACCGCCCTCGCCCCAAGGACCCATGGGGAGAGGGGCGGAGCCCAGCTCTCCTGGTGCCCTGGAGTCCAGGCCTGGGGGCACCACCCACAGCAGGCAGCGAAGGCCAGGGGTCGGAGGGTCATCGCTCACATCAGCCCCGGTCTCCACACCCCTGAGTCCCACTCAGTGCTACTGCCTGTTCTCGAAGGCTGGGGAGAGCTCCCTGAGTGGGCGCTACGAGGGTCCCGAAGTTTGGACGAGGAAAGCCCAACACAGTCAGTCACCTGCCCATGATCCTACAGCAGGGAACAGCAGGGGACAGCTGTGCAGACCACTGGCCATCGATCCATACCAGTTCTCTCACCTGCCGAGCCTCCACACTGTGGGGGAGCTCTATGAGAGGCCGACTCCCAGGCCTGCTCCAGATCCGCTGGGCAGCCATCTATTTTAACAGGGCTTTCCCCCAAGTGACACTGCCACCTTCTGCTATGCTGTGACTTCTTCCTCAGGACCTTGGAAGACTGTTCTTTGAAACTTTAGTATCAAAGTAATTATGCTTTTGCTTAATAGCTGACCTATTGAGATCTTAGGGAGAAAGCACCTTATGTAATTAATTGTTTCCCTTTTTGCTCTGGCTGCCTGGAGGCTCACAGTAAAGAGTGTTGCTACTTGGGGCAAGTGCATTGTGTCATCTGGAGGGTGTGTCCATTTGACCTTGTGTCCTATGCCCTTGCCTCAGTTTCCCCAACTCTTCATTTCACCTTTATGAGAGAGTATATTTTTCTGGACCTCGTATTAAATCCACTACCAGATTTTAACTGTATACCTTTAAGGGAAAGTACTAGTTTTTAAATGGAGGCCGTCTCAGCGCGCATGAGGTTTTGTCACCTTGCACCACATCAGGAGGGTTCCCTTCTGCTACAGCTGTGCAAATGTCCAGTTGTAGCAGGGGCAGGTCCCTAGGGGCAGGCGGAAGCCGGGGTCTGCCGTTCCCTCCACGCTGCAGACTGTCTGCCTCAGGATCTTCGCGGTCCACGCACAGCAGCAGCGACGATTTTTACACGTCAAGGTTCACATTTTTGCAGAATATTTATGTGAGCTTCGTATCCAGAAGTGTTAAAAAAAAAAGAAAGAAAAGTGCCGTGGATTCAGTCCATGTGAAGACCAAGCGTGATCCAGGGCAGACAGGCGGGTGGAGGCTGCAGCTCAGGGTCCGGGTCCCGTGGGAGGGACAGCATCCTGCGGAAATGACCCACTGGTCACTACAAACCAGAACCACTGGATGGCAGGCTGTGGCCCCAGTTAAACTGCATGGTATGATTTCCCCTGTCATGTTGGTGTATAAACAAGGACAAGGACCAGGGACTCGTTCCCGGGAAGCTACTCCACACAGTGGGTGGCTTCAGCCATGATCTGGCCTCCAAGTTTGGAAAGCCAGTGACGCTGGCTGAGGCCTCAGTGGAAGGCGTTTTAAAGAGGAGGCTGGCATCACACCCTCTTGCCCAGCTGAGTCTCCCCCACTGGCTCCGGCAGCCCTGAATCTGCGCTGGACACGCCGGGCTCGGCCGCGGAGCATGTGGCTTACCTCGTGGTCCTGCGGGCACCACTGCTGCTCTGGAATCGTCTGATCGCACCTTCTACCCGAGGTGAATGCACGCTGCTGCGCCTGGAGGTGCTGCTCTAAGTTAGACTACAGGGAGCAGGGCCTGCCTCCTCCTAGGCTTCAGATGCCTGCCCATCTCCTGGGGAGCACACTGCAGGTGCAGGACTCCGGGGTTCGTGGACATGCAGGTGGTAGGCGCTGGGGTGCAGCGATGGGCAGACATGCTCACAGATGCGTAAGGACATCGTCGCCTACAATGGAAACGGTACCAAGATAGACACGGGAACCAGCGGCAGAAGTGAGGCCCAGGAGGGAGAGGTTAATGCCACAGGAGGTAGGTGGGTGGGCATCAGAGAGAGCAGCCTGGTTCTGATGGATGAAAGGTGTGGGCCCACCTGGCGGGCTAGAGGGTGAGGGCCTGCCAAGCAGAGCAGCCACCAGAGCCCAGAGGCATGTGCCTCCAGGCCGCCCAGTTTCTGTTGCTGCTGTGAAGGTTCAATGTCAGGGGGAGGCAGGGGGGATGGAGAGGACAGAGGGGCTGCAAGGCTGGCAGCGAGAGCCTCCACCCTGTCCACCCTGTGCTTCTACCGGTCGGGACCAGCCCTGGTGATGCGGCCTCACCGACCTCTCAGCTGGGGGCACACTGGGGTCCGGCCTGTCCCATCTGTTTATGGGGCCCTGCAGCCTCGAGTTGGTGCCCATGAGCTGCCGTTGCCTCCTGCGGGCCCCGGGCCTCTCTGCTGTGGTGGGGCAGCCTCGGGAAGCCGGGCATAGGCAGTAGAGGCTGGCGCCAGGGCCACTGGGTGGGGTGGGCTGCAGAGGAGGCAGAGCAGGAGGCGGGTGGAGGCTGCGGGGCACCTGACCTGGGTGCTGGTGCCCTGTGCCAGGGGAGGGGCACAGGAAGGTGTGGGGGGCAGTGGGACCTGTGGAGTCGGCGCTCTCTGGGCCCCAAGGCTTCTGCTGGTTGGAGGCTGTTCTCTGCTTGGTGCAGAGAGCTCGGCGAAGGAGCCTGGAGAGCCAGCGGGGCCTGCCTGTGGTTGGGGCTGGTCCCCTAGAGCCCTGGGCGGTGGGGTCAGAGGTCAGGGCCCCACCCTGGGGTTCCCTGGTACCTGTTTCCTTTTATCGTTGGTGCGCCCACCTTTGCTGTCTCCCCTCTGGCTTCATGTCACTTTTACAATGGAGAGTGAGTGGTGGCGACTTCACTGACCAGCAGGGACCAGAACAGGCTTCCCTGTGACCAGGGTGAGATGCCTGTCTGGCTCCTGGAAACTGGTGGCACTGAGCTTCCCTCTAAAACACAATTCAAGGGAGACGACGGGACTCACAATCTAACAGTCTGCTCTGAGGGGCCTGCGGGCTCTCCCGGCAGGACTTCCTGAGTAACGGGGGTTTCAGGTTTGGCACAAGGAGCCGCGTGCTTCTGCGCGGATGAAACAGGAGGCCACAGGGAGGCCACCATCTCCCTCAGAGTGTAGGAGTGGCCTGGGGACAGCTAGCCACCTCCTAGGCAGCGTCAGGAGCGTCCCCAGTTGCAGAAGGCTCCCATGGCTGCACAGCCTTCGGAGGGAAGCGCAGTTCCTCCCCACAGGAGCCGCAGAGCACGGGGACGGCCTCAGAGGGTGGACTGCGCTTCCCAGTGCCATGCGTGCAAAGGCGGCTTGGCCCGGGCTCTGAGGTGGCCAGTGGCCGACGGTCTGTCTGAGGGACTTCAGACGGGAAGCACCTGAGGAGGTGGGTCCCGAGCTCGTCGTAACCCAGGTGTCTCGGGCAGAAGCTCCAGGTCTCGAAGGGGAGACTGAGCTCTGTGGGGTTCCCGGCTCATGGTGACCCCAAGTGGCAGGCAGGTCCTGACTTTGGGGCCGAGGGTTCAGGACTCCCTCAGGAGCTTGTGCGCTGAGTGGCAGACGTCTCCTAGGATGTCAGGATAGCACCTCTTCTGGGCACCACCCGCCCCTGCCCTTCGCTTGGGCTGAGGACTTGGTGCACGCTCTGGCGCTGACTTCCCACGTGGCAGGCCTCACCATCTCTGCATGGCCCTCGAGGCCACGGAGGCTCACAATGGCCAGCAGCCGAGCGAGGGTGTGATCTGGAGCTTGATCAGCTCCTGGTCCTTTTCCTCAGCGCTCAAACCAGCAGCCGTTCGTGGACCTGCTGCGGACTCTCCATGTCAGCAGGGGACTCTCCTTCAAGGGTGCACCCTCCTTCTTCCATGTCTGTCCTCGGCCTGCTACAAGAGAGGCTCAGCTAATGGCCATTGAGTGCAGGGTCGGGGTGTGGGGTGCTCGCAGCTCCAGGGATGAGCTGAATGGCTGGGTGTGAGGCGTTGCGTGGATGGATGGAGTGGATAAGTGGTTGGTGGTTGTGTGATTAGGTGAGTGGACACGTGGGTGGACAGCTGGGCAGGGGATGGTCACATGTCAGGACGCAGCTCACCCAGGAGGAGCTGAGCGGGTGCTTCAGATCTACTTAAGCAGTGACTCCATTTGTCATTTGATGTATAGCCAATATGTGCGAAAGCGCATTCTGGGTAAGGAGACCCCTCAGGTCCTCAGGACTCTGCTAGTTTTGGAGTGTGATTCTGTCCCCGTGTGTCCCAGCCAGGGACGGAACATGCTCCCTGCCAGGTCACGGCTACCTGGCGTTCTGCCAGACTGGGTGCTTCAGGGTTGCAAACCCTCAGGCCCTCGAGGGGGTGCCAGAGCCCACTTCACCATCACTGGAGGCGAGCTCTGGGGACAGCAGGTGACCCTCCAAGTTGCGGGCACACAGAGGGAGAGGGCCTCAATGCTGGGTGGATATGACTGACCTCGACCCCTGTTCCTGCAGAGGGACGGAGCTCATTATGTCTTTATGGTTCATTTCGCTGGCGTGTCAACCCAGCTGAGTGCCGTGGTCCCAGCGGGGCCTGTGGTGAGGGGCAGCTGCCATCCGATTCTGGGGGCCATTGCACCGGGTTCTGCAGCCTGAAATGCCGAGGGAAACTGGGCATCTGACTTTCATGTGCAATAGCTTCGATCTTACTGTTGAGCGCCTGCTCACAGTTCACAATGTGTGGACCCCACAGGGCACACTGGGGACCACCGTGGGCCCGGGGCCGCCTGCTTGCCTCCTTTGGCCTGAAGCCCCTCAGGCACCTGCGTTTTGAGAAGTTCCTCTCTGGCCCCGGGTGAGGGGACGTGTGGCTGTGGAGCTGGTGTGGGTCATCGTTGGTGCGTACCCCGGGCTCACGTAGTCTCCCTCCTGGAGTGGACGTTAACCTGGAGGAGCCTGCAGGTGACATCTCACACCAGCCGTGGTCACGGGAAGCCTTGCAGCTATTGCAGGGGGGCAGTGCTCTGCACCACCTGAGGAGTGGGACCTGTGACAGCTCAGTGGCCGTCCCCGCTCTGCGACTAGCTGGCAGATGACCACAGGCAATGACCTCTGCCTCCCTGCTCTGTGAATGGGTGTGAGTGTGACGGAGCCCGTCCTGGGCTGCAGACAGACGCACTGAGACGGACTGCTCTCTCCCAGGGCAGAGGAGGCTCAGGGCATGGAACAGGGCTGAGCCAGCAGGAGGGAGCTGGCCGCTGCTGGGCCGCCTTCTTGAGTCCGTCACGTGCCGTGCAGCTCACGCTCAGCTGGCCGACCTTGCTCTGGTCCCTTCGCGGAGCCGTGTGTCCTTCACCACAATCATTCCTGCTGTCCCTGACCCCAGAGGCAGGCCTGCGCAGGGGAGGGTCTCCGGCGCCTCTCTCTGGTATCAGCGTGGAGCGCCCCTGTCCCCTGGAGTGACCAGGGAAGTCAGCTGGTTTGTTTCCCTTGGCTGCTTGGGAATCTGGAGACGACCGTGCAGCAGCTTTGTAGGAGCGGGCAGAAGGCCCGGGCTCCCGGGTAGTGTTAATAAGACCTGACGCCCAGGCCAGACAGCGGGCAGCATGGGGGTCGAGAGGTCGCCGTGCTCAAGGTCAAGGACTCCTGAGCCCAGGCTGGTCACATGACTTGTCCCAGCTGAGGAGGAGGGTGTGGGACACCTGCCTGCCCTGGTGCCTGCAGGGACTGGACACTAGGGAAGCCCTGCTCCGCCCAGGGTGGGGGCCTGGCATGGCTGAGTAGCCATGGGAGTAGCAGTGGCAGTAACAGGGGCACAGCTGGCGCGCACTAGCTCACTCACTCACGGGGGAGCCCGGGACGCACCAGGGAGCGCATCAGGGGGCTCCTCCCAGAAGCTCCTCAACACACCCCTAGCTCAGCTCCTTGGCCAGGGTGGCCATGCTTGGCTGGAAGAGAGGCGACCCTGAGTGGAAGCAGCACTGTGCAGTGACCTGAGGAGGGGAGTGGAGATGGGGGAGGAAATAGCAGTTTCTGCTGCTACAGGGATTTAAATACTGTGGAAATAGATGCCGGGCGGGTGGTGCACGCCTGTAATCCCAGCACTTGAGAGGCTGAAGCAGGAGGATCGCGAGTTCAAAGCCAGCCTCAGCAACTTAGCGAGGCCCTAAGCAACTCAGTGAGACCCTGTCTCTAAATAATAAAATACAAAATAGGGCTGGAGATGTGGCTCAGTGGCCGAGTGTCCCTGGGTTCAATCCCCAATTCCAAAAAAAAAAAAAGAAAGAAAAAAAAATAAATACTGTGGAAATAGGTTAGAGGAGCAAAGGAAGGGACAGGTGGGAAAGCGGGTGGCAGTGGCTCCTAAAGCAGCCTGGTCCCCCAAGTCCATGCAAGGCCCTGTGGGCTGGGGAGGGCCATGCGCCTTAGTAGCAGTGGTGCCCGTCTTCCTTACAATCAAGGACAGTTTCAAGTGGCGTTTTGCTCTCTCTGCTGTGGCCCTATGTCCTCCAGGGCTCAGCATGGCTCTTACTGCGGAGGAGGAGGGGAGGGAACCAGGAGAGCCAGCCCGGTGGGAGAGTCTGGGAAGACCTAGAGGTACAGTGGGGCTGGCCACAGAAGCCCAGAGCAAAGTCCCCAGGCAGCATGTGCCCAAGGCCTGAGGGCAGAGGAGGAACCGGGAACCGGCACCCAGCTGGTGCTGAGTCCACTTCTGTGGCAAGGAGCTCAGCCAGGGAGCAGCGTGGGAAGCATCAGGCATTTTCTAATTTTAAAAATTTGAGCAGGGGACTCATTCGTGGTACAAACGGAACTACGCTTCTCCCTCACAGCCCCTCGCGGTGCCCAGGGCACTGCTCAGAAGGGCTGTGCATGGGCGGGGATGGCCACAACCCTGGTCAGCATGCCCACTCCTGTTTGTCAAACCCTGCAGGGTCTGAGCCTGTCACCTGCAGTGGATCCTTTATTCTGCATCCCCAGGCCCCGAGGGAGGTGGGCAGAGTCCTCCTGGTCATGGTCAGGCCTGGCTGGTCCACCCGAAGGCTGCCCAGAAGAAGTCCTCACAAAATGTGTCCTGTTTCCTGCTGAGCCCAGCCACACGCTGTCTGCTGTGGGATCCACTGCTCTGGCTCCTTCTTGCTCAGAGCAAGCTCTGTGCACCTCTCACAGCCCCTGGTGTCACCTCGGGAGGGCAGTGAGAACCGGGACCCCTGGAACAAGCACCTGAGTCCCCACTGCGTTCAGCTGCACGCTCAGGCCAGGGCAGTTTCTTAGCAACCTGACTCCAAAGCATTCGACCTGGTTTTCATAGAGATGACATTTCTCCATCCACATTAAATCCTTTAATCAATGTTCACAAAGCCTTATTAAATTACCTAAGTACAGTTACAAGCACAGCCGGTACAAAAAAATTGGGGGACAAAAGCGGCCAGTTGCTGATAGGAGTTCAGCAGGCGGGGGGAAGAGAGGCGGGAGCTGGGGGGCCCTGAGTGCAGGCTGACCCCTCGGACACCACCGAGGCTCCTTTCCTTAAAGCCAGTTGACCTTGGGCTTGAATCATAACCACGATGACCCTCGCTGCAACTCCTAGGCAAGAGGGTGAATATGTGGGAGCCTGTGCCCCCAAATCCATGTGATGCCTGACGCCATGTGGTGGTGTCCGGAGGTGGAGCCTCAGGGAGATGGGTGACTCACTTTGTGGAATCAGGGCCCCCACATGTGAGGGCACAGGGAGAAGGTGCCCACTGTGAGGAATGGGCTGTGCTGGGCGCCTTGGTCTTGGAAACATGGGAAATGAATTGTTTTCAAGATCCAGTTCCCGCTGCTCTTACGGCAGCGGAGCCGCTAAGCCTGCCAGGTGGACATGTTACCCTTTGTAACCGGTGTCGAGTCCTGCTTCCTCAGGTGTTGAAGAATAACGCCGTAGGAGCAAACCGAGGCAAGTGTAGAGTGGAAAATAAAGTTTTATTAAAGAAAAGGAAAAGCAGACTTCTCCCGAGTGGAAGAAGGGGACCCAAAGGCGGAATCCGTGTGGCGAGTAAATCCTGTCCTTTTTATAAGTTTTACTCTCTTGTTCCTCCCCCCTCATTCTTCCTCTCTGTCTAGGCCCACTTTTGCATGTGAGTGGTAAAAGCAGAAAAGCAGATGGGCAGGGGAAAGGCTGAAGCCATAACAGGTAATGTCCCAGCACGTGTTAATTAGCAATTCCTTGCCTCCAGTTCTTGATAAGGACAGGTAGATCTGGTTATCAATGGGTTCTGGAGATCTTTGATATTCCATTCCCCAGGGCAGCCTCCACCTTCCAGATGTAGGTGTTTTTCATGTCCTTCATTTTCTCGATTTGACCCGATTTCTTTTATTTCTACACTGACTACCTAACCAGTTCTGGCTACAGACAGAGGGAACAAGGCGGGACGGGGCGGGGCTCCCGGACCCTGGCCCTCCCCCCGGCTCCTGTGCCACTGCTGGGCTCCTGCTGTGGCCCACGGGGTCTCGCCCTCACACACCGGCCTCCTCTCCCCTGCCCCTTGCGGCCACTCGCTCTCAGGCACGCCTGCTCTCTATCCTCCACAACCTGCGTCCTTCTGAAAAAGGCACTTGGCAGGCCGGGTGTCATCGGAGCCATATGTGTTGCTTGGCTGTGGGAGGAGAGGGAGCGCCTGTCCCCACGCTGACCATGCTGGCTACGGAAGGGCAGGGTCCTGCCCCTGCTCCAGAGTCCCCGCCCGCCTGGGCTCCACCCCCAGGAGCCGCCTCTGCACCTCCAACAGGCCGACCCTCGGGTCCCTCAGGACCCTGTCCTGGAGACACGCGCCATTCCATGGCTTTGGCACCTGGAAGCAGAGTGGAAGGGGGTGTGCTCAGGGTGAGATGGTTGATGCCCCTCGGGGGTCCCGGAACCATTGAGAGAGGTTTGGTGATGGCCGGCTGGCACTGATGGGTGAGTGTGGGGACATTCTTGTCACCTCAGCCCGAGTCCTGGGGACACCTGGCAAGACCCCTCCTGGCCCCAGGTGCTCCTGGTGCCGGGGAGTTCACCTGTGCGTGGACAGGACAGCCTGTCGTCCCTCCTCTGTGGACCGGACCACTGCGCCTGGTGAGGAAAAGGGAAAGGGCGGCTGTCATGGAAACCATGTAGCGTCCAGGGTGCGCCTGTGCACATCTCCAGTTCCTACCTAACCCTAGCGCATGCGTGGCTGGCTCGACCCTCTGGGCCCGTGTGCACCTGGCGTGGCGTGGTGATGCGAGGGTATGAGCTGTGGCGTATTCACCCGTCACCTGACGTGGTCACGTCCGCGTGCAATGGGACCAATTCCCTGTCCTCCACTCTGTCACGGAGTACACGTTGATATTTTAAAATCACATGTGGGGTGGGCTGCAATGAGGGGCTGTGGCAGAACCCGGGCTTCGGACCCTGAGCTGGGAAGGCGTCTCTGCTGAGGGTCTGGTGTGGGGCCAGCACTGTGCGCTGTCCACACCACGTGGCACAGAGAGGAAGTAAAGCTGGGGGGCCGGCTGCTGGCTCCCAGGCCTCCTGGGGGTCCTGGACAACATGCTGAGGGCGGTGGGAACCAGAGCTCCAGCTTGCTTAGGGGTTTTAGGAAGGTCAACGTGCAGTGTAGGCTGGACAAGAAGGGGCAGTGTGGAGGCCATGGACTACCAGAGGCTGTCACAGCTCCCCAGGTGAGACACTGGTGGCCTAGGCTCTGTGGACACAGGTAGAACCTGGGGACCTGTGGATGCCTGGGGTGTAAGAGCAAGTAGAACCGAAAGGCTGCTGGGAGCCTGGATGGTAGGCAGAGCCAGCCTCTGAGGCCGGGCTGGGCAGGGAGCGAGCCGAAGAGGCTGGCAGGCTGTGAGGGAGGTGCTGGGCCACGCCCTGGGGGCCAGGGAGCTAGGACTGCCAGGCTGAGGCCAGCAGGCAGCCTCCCAGCCCTGGTGGGCTGAGACTTACTTGAAGGGTGATGCTGAGGACAGGATGCGGCTGATGCCTGTGCGGATGGTCTCCACTCCTTTGGTGCCTGAGGCTGGCCAACCCTCTGCCTGGCTTCCGGCCTGGTCCTCTTGTCCTCTGGGTCTCTTATCATGGGTCCCCTCTGGAGAGGACTCTCCCGACCTGCCATGGTCCAGCCTTAGCAGGGGTCGTGGCACAGCTTGGTGAGGGGGAAGGCATCGGTGATGAGGAGAATAAAGCGACACAGACTCGAAGACCTGAGGCTAAGTTCTAAGTTCTGACTTTACTGTTTCGCACACGATCTCTATGCGTTCTGCTTGAGTCCATTCACTTTAGGTTACGTAGAGGGGAAGGTGGTGCAAGCGCTAAGGGAATGTGGTGGACACAAGGATAATCAAAACAAAACAGGTTCTCCTACTTTTCCAAACAAAACACCACTAAACCATTAACTGGTTCTGGTTTTCATCTTACCAGGAACAATAAGAGCCGAAGCCATCCTCATAAACTATATAGGTCAGCACATTATGGTTTAAAGTGTGTCAAGGATAACAAACAGCCAGATGAATTAACCACACCTTGGACATTTCTCTGGAAGGCAGATATGAAGCATAGCACCTTTTAACCCGTCTATTGTGTATAAAGTGGAACTTC
This sequence comes from Glaucomys volans, assembly GCA_020662805.1. NCBI lineage: Eukaryota > Metazoa > Chordata > Mammalia > Rodentia > Sciuridae > Glaucomys > Glaucomys volans. The sequence continues at coordinate 22,378 of JAJEJO010002348.1, forward strand.
CTTTTGTTAATAGTTAAATGACACCTAAGAAGAGCACTTCTTTATAGCTCCTTTCTAAAGGAGAGGGAGGTCTGAATCCAAGGGCTTTAGGGCTCATCTCTAGGGGAGTGTTACAGCTCCCCATCAATCTTGTATGCAAGCCACTGTGGTCCCTGATCTGTGGAAACAGTTTCACTAAGAGGGGGCACATCCTGGTTTGGGCTAAAGCAGCCAGGCAGTCTGGCTGAGTTAGGCTAACTGAGCGTGGTGGTCATAATTCTAGGGACAAACAATAACTCTTGTTGATCAGCCTCATAGCACTTTTCTGCTGCTTAGGGTAATATTAATATCAAATCAATTAAGGCTTGAGCTGTTATTTTTATGTTCCAAATCACTTAATGTCTGATTTTCTACCGAAATCTTTAAATGCAAGCGTCCAAATATCACACCATTAACAATACTAACACAACGACAAGAAGGAGCCACGTCCACATTTCCCAGAAGATTAGACCGTGCAGAATCTTCACTATTCCCAG
>JAJEJO010002348.1:23292-145402 GCA_020662805.1 Glaucomys volans
TTTTTTTGCTGTGCTGGGGATTGAACCCAGGGCCTTATGCTTGCAAGACAGGCACTCTACCAACTAAGCTATATCTCCAGCCCCTGGCACTTGGTCTTGGGGACTGGGGATCTGAGCTCCACTCTCCAGCTTCTGTGCACCGTGGCCCCAGGGTGCTGGTTTCTCTGAGCCTTGGTTTCCCCCTCTAGATCGTGCACACTAGTGGTCCCCTCCTAGAGTCACCGAGGAGTCCGGGAAGCAGCTCGGGAGGTGTGCCCTTGTGGAGGGAGGGACTGAGTTTGGCATTCCCTGACTCAGTGTCCCACTTGGCAGGTAAGTGGTGGTTAGTGATGAGCCACATGATCAGGGTTCCCATGCTGTGTGGAAGCCTTGCCATCTGTGTGACCTGGGGAGGGAGGTGCCCAGCCTCCTCCTCCCATGAGCTCTGCAGCAGTGCAGGCCCCACATCACCCTCAGTGCTGCTCCACTGCCACCAGCCTGTCTGGCCCACATCATGGCCCCTCCTCCTTGCACAACTCTTGGGTCCTGGTTCTAGTGTCTTGCTGAGCCCTGGTGGGTCCCCTGATCAAGCTGTTTGGAGGAGAGGCCTGTGTGGCAGCTCCTCTCCCTAGGGTTGACTGGGGAGGTAATTTTCCCATATTCACCCAGGAAAAGTTAGAGCCCTGAACAACAGTGGTCAAACTGGCCAGCCCCGAGGAGCACTGTCTAGACACTGAGCGTTCATAGCCACCTCTCAGGAGCAAGGGGGATTCCTCAACTCCAAGCTGCAAAACTGGGCTCAGGGAAGGCTGGACCCTACTGAGGCCTCTCTGCAAAGGGAGTGGAGGCAGCCTCCAGAGCCCACCTGGTGGAAACCTGGACTGACATCGGAGGGGCTGCACTCCCCAGGCTGTGCTGGATGGTGGCCTGGACCCAGCCCTGCATTCACAGGCCAGGGCCTGGGGCATGCTCTGGACATCTGGACCCTGTGGTGGACAGCCAGATCTTGGTCTGTCCTTTCTGAGGGCACCCAATTTGTCCCATTGTCCTGAATGTGGGACACATGTAAAAACTATAGCATATAATCATATAATAGTAGCTAACTTACAATGTGTTAATGTTAATACTACCTAATTACAGCATATAACATAAATACCTAACAGTAACATAATTATAATATATTACTGTTAATATAAAAACTTAAATACAGCATATAAAGGAGTATAATTATAATGCATTAAATATAGTACATTACAATCATAGTGTATAGAATAATGTGTTAATGCTAATAGAACACCTATAAGACCTAAAGACAGGATATAATATGGTTATGTAATAGTAATACATTTTACTATAACATCTATCCAAACTTAAATATAGTATTTAACATGTAATTATGTAACAGTTATAATAATCATTATGTAGCAATAGTAAGGTATATAAGCTCTAGATCATGATTTCTGACCTCTTCCAAAGCACCTGTGTCAATTTCATTGAAACACTTACAGAATTGGAACCTGAGGCTTGGGGGTTCAGGAGCCGGTGGCCAGCAGGCAAGGCAGATGGGCCTGGGGGCAAAAGCAGCCTATCCACTGCATGACCTTTTTGTTAAAATCCGTATTAATAATGACATCCAAGGCACTTTTCTAAAATGAAAGGAAGAAGGCCCCCGCTTCACCCACCTGCCCGGTACCTGTTTCCTCTGGCACCTGAGCCCTTTGCAACCTGCCCGCTCCCTTCCCCTGTGTTGGGAGCTGGCCTCCAGGGTCCCCTCTGGAGGGAGCAGCCCAGAGGGAGAAGGCGGAGCTCAGCAGACCCTCCAAGGGGCCAGGTACAGGGGGTGAGTGAGCAGGAGCAGCCGCCCAGCTGGACTCGCAGGGTGGACTCTGGGCTGCTTCTCCTGGTGTGCGTGTCTGAGCGGGGAGGATGTGAGTCCCAGGGCGGAGCCCTTCTTGGAGACCCAGGGCTGAAGAGGCTGCTGGCAGGTTGGAGGCTCTGGCTGTTGACTGAGTGGAAGAGACTGGCCTCTGCACTGCCAGCTGGAGGACAGTAGCCATGAAATACAGATGCCACTGGTTTGTGCACCAGCTCCAGCTGTCTGACCTCTTGGAACCCCGCAGCACCCTGTTGGTTTGTGGGGGCAGTTCACCCTCCCCACGTGGGTGGGGCAGCGGCCCAGACCAGCCTGCTGACCAGGGGCAAAGCTGGGACGCCAGTTCCCAGGCAGGGGAATGCAAATCCGAGCCTCCTGCAGACTCAGGAGGGAGGGGTCCAGCCTGTGGTTCTAGCAGAGCCCACTCCAGGCTTCCGCCCTCTGCAGACCCTCCCCTCCCCCTCCTCCCACTCCTTCCTCCCAGGCACCACTGCCCCTCCTCTTTGGTTAGCCCTCAGCTCAGGTCTGTAGGTGACCATAAGCCCCCGTGGAGCTGGCATCCTGTCCCCATAGCTCCTGGGGTCCCACGGTGGCAGCCACACCACAGCACACAGATGGCCTGTGGCAGCCCATGGGTGCCAGGCCCCTTAACTCCTGTTCCCATGTCTGTCCCCGAGGCCCAGCCCCGCGCCTCCCGCCCACCCTCCCTCTCCATGTGCAGTGGGCGGTGTGGCTGTGTCCCCGAGGTTCCTTTCTTAGCACGCCCACCCTTCTTGTCACTGCCATCAGCTGCCACGCTTGGGCTTTCCCAGTGAAGAGTCAGAAATAGAAGCGGCTTCCCCAGCGCCGGGTGGCGGCTGCACCTCAAGGTGGCAGGCTCTGCAGCGGGAGGGGGAGCCTGGGGACCCCGCAGGCTGCAGTCCTCCTCCTCCCAGACCTGCGGCTGTTCTCCCCGTGTCTCTGACCCCAAGCCACAGGCCACGGGTCTCACGTCACCACGCTCCAGGACCTCACCTCAGAGGAGGTCCTCATTCAGGCTGACCTTCTTTCTCGTGGGCCATGGCTCTGCCCACAGAATGTCCTCATCTACCCTGGCCCAAGAGGCCACTGTGTGTCGGCCAGGGATCCGTGTGCCTCGGCCCTGCCCTCGCCTTCTGCCAGGAAGGTACTGCCAGGCCTCAGCCCTTCCTTCTGTCCTGGTTGGTCTGGCCTCTCACCCTGTCCCTGCCAGCTGTGTCCGCAGTCCCCTGAGCCCTGAGCTCTCTCTGCTTCTGGAACCAGCTTTGGGGTTGGTTGTAGCCCCAGGAGCCCCTGGAGTAAACCCCCCCCCCCCCCCCCCGCAGCCTCTAGCCCTTCCACAGCCGGGCTGGGGCCATGCAGATGGATCAGCAAGTGCCAGGGAGTGTCAGGTCCCTGTCATTCAGACCCGGCAGTGGCAGACTCTTGCTGTTCCCATTCTACAGAGGCTCAGACGTGGGATCCAGCCAGCCCCAGGTCCCAAGTTCCAAAGGGCCTAAACTCAAGTCTTCAAGTGACACTGAACTGACATTTTTCTCTGCAGATATTTGTATCTGGACTTGGGAAAGATATCCAGACAACTCCAAATACTTCTTGGTGACCTGATAATAACATCAGTGGTCGTGGCATGACAGTGATCCCGGCAAAGGCCACAGGCCCGCACTCTGCGATCACCAGGGATCCGGCCCCAGGAGAGAATTTCCTTGTCCATCACCCCATCTCACATGCATGGGACCTCTAGGCAGGAAGAACCCCACGCTCTCCCGGGGCTTGTCATTCAAGGTCTGTCACTCACCCAGGGCCACAGCGGTCAGGGCTGTGCTGGGACGCAGACCTGGCTAACTCCAAGTCTTGGCCAAGGTGCTGAGTGGCTATTCAGATTGGTGCAGCGGGCAGGGCGGGTGTGCGCAGGTAAAGGGGTGCTGACCAGCAGGGGGTTTCCAGCCCCAGGCCCTGCCACCTCCTGTGGTCTGCACGGTGTCTCAACTCCCAGGTGCAGGCAGGTCAGCCAGGGAAAAAAGACTTGCTAGGAGGGCTTTTTAGAAGAACAAACTCACAAACATCAGAGAAAAGGTGTAAATTGAAGGCATGACATCTAGGACGGATTCTATAAAGACCTTGTGCTCTTTGTTTATAGACATCCTTGAAATACTTTCTAGAGAAATTACCAAATTCCAAGCAAGTGTTGTTATAAAACACTATTGTGCATTATCTCATCTGCTTCTCGTAACTCCAGGAAGATCTATTATTTAGTCCTCGTTGTGGATGAGAAGACAAGGCTCAGGGAAGTTAAGTAACCTGCCCAGGGACACACAGCTAAGAAATGACCCATCGCAAACTTGAGTCTCAAACTTTTGTCCTCCTGCTGCCAAGGCTCTCTCCCACTGCTCCACCATGCTACCTAACTGTCCTTGGGGATGACCTGTTTCTTGAACACTTCAGGAGGGAACCTTGTCTTCCTGAGCCCCAGACACTGCAGAGCTGACCAGGTCTCTGCCCTGCTCAGGAACTCACAATGGCTCCCCACTATGTTCAAGATCACCAAGACAACTGACTTCCTGATTCTCTTTCTCCTCTCATTCTGTCTCCAAGAGTCTTCCACGCTGCGCCCCTGGCCGCCTGCCCCAGTGTGGATTCTGCACCACTCAGAAGTTTTCTCTTGGTTCCTCCCAGGCTTTAAGCTCAGTGAGGAGACTGTGTCCACAGGGAGTGGTCTTCTCCCAACTGGTTCCTCAGGCCGGTCTCAGGGGAATTGTGTCTCCCCCAGGCCTGCTGAGCCCTCACCCCTGACATCCAGGTCTTCTCTCCTCCCCAGCATGGCCTCTCTCTGAAGTGGTGGTTGTCTGCTTCCCCTAGCCTGGCGGTGTCCCAAGGGCAGGAAGGCTGCCCCTGCTCAGGCTGTCCTGGGGGCTTGGAACAGTGCCTGGTGTGGAGCAGATAGTCCACAGTCACTTGCTGACTGATCAGGGAAGGGCATGTGGGGCTCTGGGACAGGCAAGAGGAGCAGTGTTCAGTGAGCTAGGCTGCATGCGTGGCTGGGGACAGATGGGGAAGACCCTCGCCCCTGGGTTCCAGCCAGTTGTCTGGGGCAGTTCAGGTCTTGGGGAACATCAGACCAGATGCGGGAGCAACCCCCGCAGAGTTGGAAGGCACAGGGAGCCCTGGAGCCAAGAGCAAAGGGTGGTGTTGCAGACTAGGGGGCGGGGGGGGCTTTGTGCTGGGGCAGAGCTGCTAAATCAGAGACATATTTTTGGAGGCAAGGTCTCCCCTGGGGAAGAATGTGTTATGGCCCCACATTCTGGGTATTCAAAGCCTTGGCCCTGTTGCCTCCCTGCGTGGCTAAAGCATCGGGAAGTGGGACGTTCTCTGGCTCTGACCCAAGGACAACATTATCTTAGTTACAAAAATAATTGGAGCCTAACATTAATTTTGGCTAGTTACGCCTCCCACTCCTGACAAAACCTTTGTTGGTGTGCTTTTGGTTTTTGTTTTTTCTTTCTTTCCTGCGTCCTCCAAGTCCCCAAATGAGAGACCCTTTGCAAAGGAAGGACTTGTCTTCAGAACCAGCGCGGCTGGGCGGGGAGCCTGCGGGGTGGGCTGGCTCGGGAGGGGATTCCCAGCGCCTGCTGAGCGCTGGCACCGCGTGTCGCCTGTCGCTGACAAGGGGGCCGCCCGGACTGCTTAGACACACCCCCTGTGCCGGCTGCGTGCGGGGAGCCTGGCGCTGCAGGCGGCTGCCTGTGCGGATGGCGGGGCCGGCCGGGAGGTGTGGAGCCCCGGGCGTGGCAGGAGCCCGGAGCCGGGAGTCGAGCTGATGAGCGGGAAAAGGGCTTTTCTGAATGGACCCCTGGCGAGCTCTGGGCGCCGGATCCGGGAACGCAGGACGGGGAGCCCCGGAGCTGCGGCAAGGACAGCCCGGCACGGGCTCCCTGAGGGGCAGCCCTCGCTCCCGCCGGGGAGTCTGACTTGACTTTGGCACCAAGAGGCACGGAAGGTTCCCTCTCCTCCCAGTTCTTGAGAGGCGATCTCCAGGGGTGTGCTGGCCACCCGCACCCGCCCGGACGGGGTGGCATTTGCAGGCAGCCACCATGGTGCAAAATGTGATTCTCGTGTTCTTCCGCAGACGGCTGAGCCAAAGACCCGCCGTGGAGGAGCTGGAGAGGAGGAACATCCTGAAACGTGAGTGGCCCAGGTTCCTGGGAGGGTCCCTCTCGGCCGGGGCTGCTTAGGCGCTGGCTCTGCAGCTGGCGCCAGGGTTCCACCCTGAAAGCAGGTCCTGGGGGAGGCTGATGGGCGTGGCGGGCACACCAGCCCTGGCAGCTCTGGCGGGGGGGTCCGGATCGCCAGGGAGATCACAGCCAGGGTGCCAAATCTTCTAGAGAAGGACACGCCCCTTGGTTCTCACACCCAGGAGGAATAAAGCAGGCCACTCAAGGAGCAGGGAGCCAGGGGACTCTAGAGGGTCAGCACCTTGGGATTCCCCAGGAAAGCAGGTAATTAAGTCTTGTGCTGAGCTCGGGTGTCCCTGGGCACTCTCCACCCACACAGAATTCCATGTCATTGAAGTCTCTTGCATTTGGGGGGTGGTAAAACCCCTTCTGTGTTTCTCCCGGGTAGTTTCACCTGGTCAACAGACTTCAATTTTTCAAACATTTTCCATTAAAAGTGTCTCCCAAGGGCCAGTCATGCAGCGGTTGGTTAGGATTTTCTTCTCTTCTGTGATGGACATTGCAACGGTTCCCTGAGTTTGGTTTTTGTTTGCAAACTTCTCTTTACAAAGTTCTAGTAGTTCCAAGCCTGGCGGGCCACTGCACTCTGGTGATTGCTTCCCTTTCTTGGCCTTCATTAGCTGCCCAAAGCAACACCCTACTTTACGTCACCCAAAATGTTTAACCCTAAAGATTAACCATTAAGAATTCAATTTATTTTTTACACTGAAGACCTGGTGACTACTGTGGGCGATGTCTGAGGATTGCATTGACAACATGCATAGTCAAGTAGGCAGACTGAAAAGTTGTCACCAGATACTCAGGATTTAAAGAGCCGGAAGCCAAGATGCCATTGCACTATAGTCTGGACTTGAACAAAGCCAGTCATAGCCGGGAAGTGCCAACACCCACAGCCTGCCGCCCACCAGAGTCCTTCCTCCTGCCCACACTGGCCTCTCTCCTGTCGTGGGCAGCCAGGTCCTCTCACCAGCAAGTGCTTCTAATTGTTATGTTTTGCAAATACATGTTGAAACCTTAAAAATAGAACTGTGTGCTGGCGAAGAGGGCCATCGAGTGGACAGGTGGACCTGATCACACCCCCTTCTGTGATCAAGGGAAGGCACCTCCTGCTGGGGCCATGGCAATCCTGCTGAGGAACCGCACCTTCCCCAGCGAACCCCCTGGCCTAGCTCAGAAGCCTTCTCAAGGGTCTTGAGTGGGAGGACCTGCGAAGCTTGCCACTGGGTTGCAGTGGGTGGTGTGCATGCTTGTCCTGTGGGAACGGGAACAGCATGGCCATAGGTGGCCCAGTACAGAGCAGCACCCTCACAAGCCCTTGACATGTGGAAGTCAGGCAGGCAGTCACAGCACGTGGCAGTCAGATCCGAAGGTATCATGACTCTGCATTCACTTTCTTCAAGTTGGGAACTCGTGACTGATTAGAGTCACAGCTGAGGGACACCAGAACTCTGTGTATTCATGGATGTTGGAGCTGAGACTCCAGGTCCCTGTATACACCGCAGTGATTTCCTAGCAGGCCCCTGGTGCACCAGCCTTGCACTGGGTACATTCCCTCTTTCAGTCTTTACTACTAAAACGTGAGGTTGGCACTACAGTCCTGGGGTCTGAGAGGAGGCGTGATGCTTTAGCAAGTGACTGTTGCAGGAGGACAGAACCAGTGTCCACCCCCAGGTGTGCCTTGCCCCTTTCCCTGTGTCCTTAACCGCTGTGTGAGGAGCAGCTGCATGTCCGTTCCTGAGCATCCTTGGGGACACAGGACTCTGCAGGCTGCTGGAGTTGCTTCCCTCAGGAGGGGTGTGGAGGTCCTGCCTTCGAACCCACACTGTACACAGCCTTCCAGGAGCTCTGCGAAAAAAACCCCTCAGACATGTCACTAGGTCACTCAGGGCAGGCCTGGGGATTAGGTTGGCAGGAAGGGCTTCCTGGAGCAGGTGTCTGACTGAAGCAGAGAACACTGACTGGTCTTCCAAAGATCAGCCCCTAAAGACCCTGCCAGCTCACAGGGCCTTGCTAACAAAACAACGAAGATCTGAGTTGGCTAGGCACCCTGCTCCCATGGAGGCTGTTCTTAGAATTTGTGGCCTATTTTTAAGAAATTTGATAAATTACTTTCACATCACTTAAATCCATCATGGCTGGTCTTATATCTGATACTTGCACAATTTTTTTTTAACTGTATCATCTACTTTCTACTCAGTTTATAAGTACATTTTTTTTCTGGTTTATCACTTGACTAAAGAAACAAGGTTTTATTTCTATCAGAGGTTTTATTTCCTTTTTCTAAAATGCTCTAATCCAAGATGACTCTTTTTAAAAAAATTACTGAGAAGTGCAATTTCTATTAGACACCCATACACCAATCCCCCAAATGCATCTTTTAAATAAAGATGATGTGAACTCTTGTTCACTGCAAGTAGCAGGATTTCCTGTCTCCAAACCTGGCAGTGTTTCTGCGTGCTGGTGGTTGGGAATCTCCTTCTTGGGAATGGAGCCCTTCTGGGACCCAAGGCTTTATTTAGCAACAAAGAGCACCAGAAATAGGGCACCATTATCTTGTGTCCCAGGGCTCAGCATACGTAGTATACTCTCTCTCAGCACTGTGGTCTATATTTAGCTTCTGAGAGTGGGTGTGAGCACAGCTTGGGTGTTAACAGTCACAACTCACAAGCAAAGCCAGTTTCAGTGAGGGACCTGGTTCCTTTCAAAGGCACTGACCCACAGACCTGCTTGCACGCTTCAGCAAAGGCGAATGGGCTCATTTATGTTCAGATTTGAAATATACCCCGCTCACACTCCAGGTGAGCATATGCTGCCCAGAAGCTAAAGGAAGGTATGCCATATCTTACATTGAAGTGCCAAGATATGCCACCTACAAAATGGGAAAAACAAAGAGCAAGCAGTGAGAGTGCTGCTCACAGTCACAGGCATGCAGACCTTGACCCACTGACCGCAGCAGCTGCTGTGTACCATCTGTGTTCCTACATAAATACGCAGAGAGTTGGGTGGGAGAGAGAGAGAACTGCTTCCCAGAAGTAAGAACACAGCACAGTATCTGTGGCTGTTACTGATGTAGAGAATGGGCAGAGGGAAGAAGGCTAGGGTGGTTCTGTGTAACCAGTGGACTGTGATTCCTGAGCAGTGATTGGCCCTTTGGAAAAAGACGAAGTGGGAAACCATGATGTGGAAAGTGTCAACCAGAAGGCGTCCTTGACATCTTCCTTCAGGACCAGGGCTGAGGTGTCTTGAGTGCACACCTCTACCAAAAAAAAACAGTCTCCACCTGTTTTCTCTTTTCTGTTTTTATCTTTCACAGAAAGGAATGATCAGACAGAGCAGGAAGAAAGAAGAGAAATCAAGCAAAGATTAACAAGAAAGGTATTATGATTGAAGCATTTTATTTCCTGAATTAACAACAACACAGGTGGGAGTAGAGAGAAGCTGCTCCTTCAGCAGTGAGGATGGTAATGCAGGACACCCCCTGTGACAGAAGGGTGTTCCAGGCCAGGTGTTCACTCAGCCATGATCAACCCAGACCACACAAAGGGCAGTGTCTTCAGCCACTCACCAGGGTCTGGACGGGGACTCTGGATGAGTCCTTCCCTAGCACAGTGACAGGCTGGAAAGGCAGCATAATCCGGATGTTGCCACCTCCTCCAGACAGGCCAGAAGCTGACTGGGCGCTTTCTGAATTTAGGTGACGTCTAATAGGAGCACAGACTGTTTCCCATTTTCATTGCCTCAGTATGTAGAAGCCCCCTGACTGCAGACTTGATTAGCGTCAAGGGTTCCTGCATATCATCTTTGGAAAGGCAGACCACTTCTTAACTGCAGTTCTGCCTCTTCACCGTGCTCCACGATCACAGATCACAATGAACTTTTGTGCTCAATATTAACAGAATATACTTCCTGAGCTTGACATATGGTACTAGGAGTCAGCATAACATTGTCAGTAATTATAAAAGATTATCTAATGATGCTGATGCCGTAAAATTTATTCTGAGTCAATTTATCAACCATTCCTTGATTCTGTGCTACCTACTATCAGGGGTGTGAATCCTCATAAAATGTGTTGGAAGAAGGGGGATGTGATTTAAGAATACACAATTTAAGCCCTGTACATTAGATTGAATTTGGATTATATTTCAGAGCTTTGTTTCTTATAGAAATATGCTGTTTAGAGCACGTCAGGAAAACTAGTTTGGCATGTGATACCTAACTATCATGATCTTTTCTTTTAGCTTAATCAGAGACCCACTGTTGATGAATTAAGAGACAGAAAAATTCTGATACGTTTCAGCGATTATGTGGAAGTAGCGAAAGCGCAGGACTATGACAGGAGAGCAGACAAGCCCTGGACTAGACTGTCAGCAGCAGATAAGGTACAGAATTGCCTGTGCTGGTTGGGGTGTGATACCTTATAACAACAAAACCTGCCATGCAGGGAGCTTATTCTTACATAATGGCAGCCATCAGCTATTTAAACCTTTGGTGACTGGATGTTGGCTTCACAAAGAGAGCTCAGGGTCAGGCTTCAGCAGTGGTTTTCAACCTGGGGACAGTTGTGTCTTGAGGGAATTCGGCAGTGTCTAGAGACAATTCTGATTGTCACAATTTGGATGCTACTGGCATGTAATAAATAGAGGCCAGAGATGCTGCTCAATGTTCTATAATACACATGCATTCCCAGAACAGAGAATTATCTGATTCCCAATGTCAAGAATGTGTAAACTGAGAAGCCCTGGTCTGGGGGATGAATCAGAAGCATGCACACTGGCATAAGTCAGATGAGTTCTAATAAAATGAGTTGTAATGGGGACAAAGAGGAATGGAATTCATCCGAGAAGCTTTCAGGAAGAAGATAGAGAAGGTTCTGGATTCCTTCCTGTACTTGCGCAGCTTGAGATGTCTCTGGGAACCCCCTGAAGAGTTTGAACTTAAAGGTCAGAGACAGGAAGGAGGCATCTGGTCACAGAAGCTCTGGGGTACAGAAGGGGGTGGACATTTACTGAGCAGTGTGTGTCAAATTTAAGGATTTAAATCCAGGAATGTGTCTATATCAGGCTTCTATCATACCTGCTTGCCTCTAGCAACTTTCACAATGATTATAGGCTTTAGGACAAGAAAGATTATAACTTCAGCCAACAAATTAGTAATTAGTCTTCGTTCTTTATTATGAATGTGTGCACTTATGTTCATAGGTGTTGTATCAACTTAGTGAAATGCTGTCATGCTGAAGTTGGACTGACTCTTGGTTATTTAGGGTTAATTTACTTAGATGATCATAGTGATAAGAAAAATATCTTTGGAAGCTCATGTGTTCAAGGTTGGGAAAAATGTGCCCCCCAAATTCTTAATTCAAAAGGCTTTCCTTGTCCCATAAACTACATTTGATGTTTTTATCTTACTTGGTCCTTGGAGGGTTTATCTGAGAGACATGCAAACTGAAGAGTGGGCCTGGGAAGCTTGAGGAGGTGTGTGTGTGGGGGGTTGCAGCAAGAGGCAGGCCCTGGAGCACTGAAAACATCATGATGCACACCCCACAATGTCAGGACAATGTTATTATTCAAATGCTGAAGTTAGAATAACTTCTTTCTGGATTATCTCGATTATCATGCATAAGTCCATGTTCATCAAAAGCTGAACTTGGCTCCCTGTTTTGCTGTCCCTACTTCATCAGTGCCCTATGCTATGCTTGCCCATCTGTTACTGTGGGAAGACTGTCTGTCGACTCCAGCGCAGCAACTACTGACTCCTTGCTAACTTGGCAGGACTATAAAAATGAATAAAGACAGTCTAAATGTTAAATGAAACCAAGTTTTTATATGTACTACGAAATAGCAAGTATTAATGTGAATCCATAAACATAACTGATTTCCTCTGCTAATGTTTGAAAGTTCTGAAATGCAATATCCTATCTTTAATTTCAGGCAGCAATTCGTAAAGAATTAAATGAATACAAAAGTAATGAAATGGAGGTACATGCATCAAGCAAGCATTTGACAAGGTGAGATTTGTATTTATTTTATGATACTTAAAGCATGGCTTTTTTAAAAAAAACACAAAAGCCACAGATCACTTTATATCCAGGTAAACAGATTTAGCATTTTTAGAGAACTGTACTGAACTGAATGCACCTCAATTAAAATGCTGTATCTTCTCTGATGATTTTAAATAGGGCTGGTGAAAACTGATATATAGAACAGAATTAAATAGGTCATTACATTACTTTAAGTAATGTATTTAAGAATCCCCAAACAATTTGAATGGTTATGAAAAATAATATTCCTGTAAGATAACTCCCCAAGAAAATGGACAGTGTGGCTCAAGGAAACAGGCCAAACATTCAACCTCTCCCAGTGCATTCCTGTTAACAATGAGCCCTAAAGGAAAAGGGTGGATATGGAATGCTAGGCCCTAAAGCTTGATCCTCCCCTTGTCAACCTAGTCCTGAATGACAACCGGCAAGATTTGAATACTCATCCTTCAGGGTCTGGTTTTAACCTGTACAACTAGCCCCTGAGGGTCGAAACTGCATGTACACAATGATTACATCTTCTTCCTCATACCCTATAAAATCAGAATGCCCCGTAACTGGGGGCCATTTTCCCATCGGGCAAGTGGACCCCAATGTCGCCCAAATCTGTGAAGGAATAAAGGCTTCTCTGAATCCGTTGAGGTCTGCCTCCCATCCTTTTGTGCTTACACATGTAATTTTCCTATATATTTAATTTTTCTACTATGTAGAATTCATTGATTTATACTTGGTTGTGACACTACTCTCCACCTTCCTACTTACCTTTTTGCATCTTAAGTTTATACTCACATTTAACACAGCTAATTTTCCCAAAGCTAAAAGAACATTCATTTCCTCAGCAAATATCTGCATACCTACTGTGTGCTAGGCACCATTTGAAGTGCTGAGAATGTGACTGTGCATGTGGTCAAGGAGGCTCCCCTTCTTGTGGAGCCCTTCTCCAGCTGGGAATCCATGACTGTCCCGTCCAGGTGCACATACTCTCTGTCACGCCATTACACGCAAAGGATGACACTGGGTTTCTTGGTGATGATGATGTTGGGAAAAGAATATTCCGAGTGCTCTGCTTTCTCTTCTTTCCCGTGGCCATGACCAGTAATAATTAACATTCTCACATGCCTTTCATCTCATGGGACGACAGTGATGAAACAGTCTTTAAATATGGCAGTTGCCTTCTCTAAGATGCTTAAGTTCCAAGTACAAAGGAAATCCTGAGCATACGTACTGCCTTGAACCAAAATGATTCATTTTGTTTGTCACAAAGTAGCCACTCTGAAGAGCAGTTGCTTGGACACTCTGTGTGGCTATGTAACAGAAACCAGAGGTACAGAGGAATTCCATTGTTACTCAGTGATTTTTAGGATGAATACATCAAGTAGGAAAAGGAAGTAGTTAGGTCAGGAGAAAATTATGCAAATAAATAGTTTTTAAATTTGTTAAGACTTCCTCTCATAATGAACATAGCTCTGGGGAGGAATAGATCATCTTAGTTTTCATTATTCTAAATGGCTCTTATGAATACTTACGAATTAAAATTCAGTAAAACATTCAATTATTTTCAATGTCCATTTATTTAAAAAATAGGATATAATTTACTACATAGCCTATGTATGTAATCTCAATTACATTTTCCCAGTATACATTATTAAAATATTTACTATAGGTATTTATCTTCTCTCAAGTTCTTGATAGTTTTCTTAGATGATAAAATTTAAAGACTCAGCTGGATGTGGTGCATGCCTGTAGTCCCAGCAGCTTGGGAGGCTGAGATAGGAAGTTGCATGTTCTGAGGTCAGCCTCAGCAACTCAGGCTTGAAGCAACTTAGCAAGACTTTGTCTTTAAAAAAAAAAAAGGTCTGGAGATGAAGCTCATTGGTAAAGCACCCCTGGGTTCAATGAACTCCAAAACCTGAACATTAGGCTAATTCAAGGTTCTTTATGCCTCATTTTAGTACTTCATATCAATTTTAAAAAATAATATTTTAGGTTGGTCATGAAATTTTCTTGAGTGAATTAAACATTACATGAACACATTGACTCTATAAAAATACTCATGACTAATTTCCAATAATGCATCATCTCATTACTTTTGCTGATTTAGCAAAGCCCTCACCTTTCTGTGTACTTTGAGGGTTTAACTAGTAACTTTGATACCAAGTTATAGGTGGTCCTAAGAATTCAGCATACAATGCATTCTGAGGTACAATGAGGGCATGAGAGTCAGGAGCCCTGTCCCACCAACCAGAGCAACTCCATTTTATTTTACATAGTGAACTTCAGAGAAGCTTTTGAATAGTGGCAAATTTCTGTGTGGAGGTTTCTGATAATTTTAACTGTTTTTCTAATTTCTAGATTCCACAGGCCATAAGAGATTTTCTTCTGAGAAGAATTTGTGTTTAATTTTTGATACCAACATTTTGAACATTCATCAGGGAACTTTTCCTGAAAATCAGCTCAAGACTACCTGCTGTGTTTGTGAGGAGAGCAGAATCACACAGGTGCAATCTTGGCCACACTTACCTACAAGAGGAGTAACCAGAGGACATACTTCCTTCTTTGGTGTCTGAGGAGTGTGAACTGTTGGGGTCAGTTAAGGCCCAAAGTAACTCTGCCAGAAGAAAACTGCTGTTTGCCTTTCAGTCTCGTTTTACAGCTCTGCAGTGTGTGGAGGACGGGTGAAGTGCATGTGCAGGCCCCACTCCCAGCCTTGGACGTGAGGGACACGTGACGCAGTGTCATTCAGTATTTTGTTGAAAAGACATTTTTATTCTGATCATGATTAATTTGAAAACTCTTTAAGTTCATGTTATATAAAATGATTTACTGTATTATACTTTTTCTTTTTTTATATGTCTAACAAAAAAATACAGCTCCAACATTTTGATTCCTGTTAATTTTGTTCTTTAATTAAATGACTACTTATTGCAGGAAATTAACACAGGCTTTACATTTTCTTGGGGTTGGGATGAATAGTATCTTAGGCAGGCATCTGTGAAACAAGTAACTTTTAGTACTTTTGAACCATCACAATATGAACACATGAATATGAACACCATTTTGTGTGTGTGTTTCATAAACTGTTAGTATTTGTGGTTTGTGCCCTGGAAAACCCAATTAACTTTTTCAAGTTAATTTACATATCAAGAAGTACTTGCACAGTATATTGAATCCAGAAATAAGCAATAACTTGTTGAAAAATTTTAACCAAAATGAAAATTATGCCATCTTAGAGTATTTTTAAGTTCGCATTTGCAAATATTATTAAAGACCCTGTTATAAGAGATAAAGGTTTAGATGAAGTCAAGACTATAAAGGGGAAATTTACCCCAGCCCAAAGGTAAAAATCAATCTTGGTACAAATTGGGAAATGAGCTAACAATAAACATTCCCTGAAAAATACTTTTTGGCTTTTAAGTAAGTGTCCTGGCAGAGAGAAGACTCCCCTCCTTCCTCGTATGCTGGTGAAGCAGGAGGCACAGTGGCTTGGAACACGACCAGGTGCTTGCAGAACCTATTCTCAAATCTAAACTGTGCTTATTCAGCACACTGCCTATTTTCTTTGAGATGATCACCCTTTTCTCCCAAGGCTCTAAGATATTCTAAAACAAGCAGACTGTAGTAATGTCTGAATGAGACAGTAGCTGAAGTCCTGGCACAGTACCTCACACATTCTAGGCATTCAGTACATGTGAGCCACTGGTATGGGGCCAGTGAGTGCCTAAGCTACTGAGTGTCCTCTGCAAATGCTTATCATGTATGCTACCTCATTGCTTCCCATGACCCTCCCTTTTTTACTTAAGACTGCTGTGCAAACGGCTCAACACCCAGGCGAGCACTCTGAAGAGCCCTGTGATCAGCACTAGGTACTACCAAATATACTGTTAGTCCAATCACAGTTTATAAGAAATTCTCGTTACGGTAGAAAAATCCCAGCTTTCCCTCTAATTTACTCTATGACATGTTAATCACTTGATTTTTCTGAGCCTCAATTTCTTTGTATCTGAAAGGAAATATCTGAATCCTTTCTAGTTAGAAATTAGTTATACTGGGGAGGGGGACTGAACCCAGGGGTGCTTAACCAATGAACTAGATTCCCCAATACCAGCCCTCACTAAGTTGATGAGGTCGGCTTTGAACCTGTGATCCTCCTGTCTCAGAATCCTGAGTTGCTGGGATTACAGGCATGTGCCACCACACCCAGCTGAAGTCAGTTAATTTTATAAGCATCTAAGATGTGCATATATCTTATTTTATTCATAACTCATTATTTGTGACTAGTCAACCACAAAATTTTTTTCTACTTCAAGCTATGTATTAGCAGCTCCCTCTATTTTATATTGTGCTCAATTTAAAATATCAATTGGAGCCCAAATGTTATAATAAACTAAGACTTTCATTTCTATTTCATAGACATAGCCACATACTTACTATAAAACAAAAGCAGACAGGTGCTGCTGTTCTACAGATCACCCAGAGCCCTCAAAGCTTAAAGGATCATTACTGGACCCATGCTCAGTTTTTTCACCCAAGTTACATATCTAATGGAAAACAAAATTAAAAATTAAAGTAGATTTCAGGCTACCCAAAGGAGGACTTGGGTTAAGACTCAAAGTTCTAAGATAGCCTAAAATTAGCAGACATTTTAATTTTAATCCAAATTTTTACAGCAGTATCTAACTTCTATCACTGGTTTTTTTGTCAGTCATAAACTATTGAACTTCCATATTTCATGCTTTTATCAGGTATTATAAGGGTTAAGAGATAAATGTGAGTCATGTATATTAACTCTGAACCTGCTAATTATACTTAATCCTGTACTACAGAGTATGTGATGTCACTTCTCAAACATACTTCAAGTTAGTTGGAGAAACAAAATTAAAAAGCAATTCACAAATCAGGTAATGGAGATATACATGCATATGCATATAAATTTGCATGTGTTGTATAAATATGAAGAGTTTATACTTGAGTCTAAAGATTCAAGTATAAAACTTCCTGCCGTTTTTAATAACAGAAGCAGTATACAAATGATCAATTATTACTAGCAGTATTCCACAATGAGTTTTCTAATGCATTGACTTTACAAATTCCTTGCTATTTTCACAAAAATTTAAAGTAATAATATTTAAATAATGAAAGTAATTCTCTTTTTAAGGAGTTTAAAAGATTTTTACAAACTATTACGTAATTTTGTAAGAGGACATTAAATAACTTCCAGCTTCCCTTTAAGTTGTAAGTTAAAGTGACAGGGGAATAGTACATCATATGCCTTTGTAAAAAGCAAGTTTAAAAATGTAAAGGGACTTTGAAATTTTAGCATCTGAACAAGTTTTGAATAACTGAAATGGGAAAAAACACAGAAACAACAAAAACAAAAAAGACCCTAATATTAAGTGGTCCATCTTGTGGAAGTACTTGGTAACTACAGGTCTAATTTAATTCTATTATACCTTGGTGGCGGAATCAAAGTTCTTTAACAGCAAATTCAAGTTCAGAAATAAAAAATCTCAAATGAACTGTTAAAATTACTAGACCCACATTTCTAGTACTCATTTACCCACGTTCTCTTCCAGAGACCTTATTTGAGTTTCCATATGAAAACATCTCAGAATATGTTTGGTACAACTGAACATATGAAAATCAAACTCTGTATGGGAAAGTTTTCAAAAAGCTAATTCCTATACATTATACCTGATCATTTTTCTCTATATATCTATTGGTAATGATTACATTAGGAATATATCATTAGTTCATGTATAGACAAAACATGTGAGAATAAACAATGAAAAAGCTACCAGCTATCAGGTCCATAGCTCTATGGAAACAGCTGAGTTTTATGGGTAGAGTAATAAAACACCTTTTTGAAGACTCTAAAAACAACTGTAAATTGCCTTAAAAATGTAAACAGAAATCCTAAAACATATTTTCTTGATAAGCAGTGGCAAAGAAATCTGGATATGGTGTGCATGCTAATAATTGATTTTTAAAGTTGTTAACATGCTAGTATATATTCTATGTGCACTGTACTTGTTAAATGAAGTTTATTAGCCCTCTTCAAACATGCACACACTGAACACATTATTGTACTCGTCTATTCCACCAGTTTGTTCCCTGCTTCTAACCTAGCCTGCCTCTTGGTGGGGATGCCTGGGATGGCACAAAGCACGACCTCAGGAACCACTTGCCATCTTGCTCTAATTCTTACACTCCACGTTGTTTGTTTGCTGATATTAATTTCTTGGTATGTTATTTCGCTCAAGATTCTACTTTGGTTTTTTATTCATATCCTTTTCTAAGCTTACTTCAACTTTTCATTAGCTCTGTTAAACACTTATATAAGCATACATTCATGTACAGTAAGTGTGACCAGGTAAATGTTAACAGGTAATGAAGACAGAATGGCTGAAGAACGACCTCTAGCAACTGGAGCTCCACACTAAGCACTGAGCTCAGAGTTGGTAGAGTTTGTCACTTTACACTGGAAATTTGATGTGAAATTAAAGGCTATATGAAAAGCATAGTCTGCTATGCATTCAAAGGATATGCTGGCCTATTAAATTGGCATTGGGTGTTAACAGCATCAGGATTTGATGGTATTTAGATCACTGTTGTAATCAATGTAGAATTCAGATTTGTACCTCACTATATACTAATGTAATATTTTTTTCTCTTTCATGCCCTTTCCATGTATACTTCAGGACAGTTACTACCTTACAGCTTTATTTGGTTGAGGACATGTGATAAACCTACACTAACGTGTTAAGTTGTAATCCAGGTAAGATATCAAAGTCATTAGCTATAATGATCATTTATTTTTAATGTCTGTAATAGAAAAAACAATCTTTAGTTGAATTGGTTAACATACCAACTTGCCTCTGCTAATGAAAAATTGATTTAAATCAGTATTTGTTAAAAAATAAGATAAAATGGGAAAAATTATAATAAAGAACAGAGAGATCTTATCTTTAAAATTTTCCCTCTAAACTTGGGGCATACAAACTACAGCCCACACACCAAATCTGGACAGCCCTTTAAAAATTTTTTAAATGGGCTACAGGCAAAGAATGGTTTTTATTTGTAATGTCTTATAAATTAGATTTTTAGCCCACAAAGCCTAAACCATATAGTGTATGGCCTTTGAAGGCAAGTTTGTCAACTCCTGCTCCAAACTAAAAATAAATAAATAAAATAGATAAATAACAGAAAATTTTAGAAATAAATTACCCAGGACAACTCAAATATCTAAGTTATATAAGCCTATAAGTTTTTAACATCAAATCTATTCCAAATTTTTAAAATTTTTTTATTTGTTCTAATTTCAATAGTCATTATAAATGCATACTGAAAATAGTTATCTGACTTATATAAAATGCATATAAAATTAGGTAAATCGTAAAGCCGTATCAATATTAAAGACAAATGTTTCATTCAGTAGGATGTTCCAACATCTACTCCTAAAATCCTCTTTACTTAAAATTATTGCTATCACAGTATAAGCTGAAAGTATATTACCTAAAGTTCAAGGTAATATAATAAACTGATATCACTCAATATGTCTGTATTCCTGAAAAAATGTTGACTTATTTTCCCGATGTTATTTCAGATGATTTCCATGGGTCTAAAAAAATGAAAACTAACCATTACAAAGACATCAACGTGTTAGCAATGCAGTCCATGTAGGTGATTTTGTTTGCACAATTCCTCCAAGTGTTCAACAAAATGAAAATTGGTATGAATCTACATGACTTTAAAAATACTTATATCCTTATTTTAAAATATGAGGAAGGGGCTTGTTTAGTTCTAGAGTAAACTCAGTGCAGTGCATGTCATGTCTCATTGATTGCAATGAAAATTATGACACCCACCACAGAGGACCTGAAAGCTTCAGGAGACACACCGGCTCTCTAGCTTAGTAAACCCCTGCCTGGGAGGGCTACATCATTTGTGGCTTCACTTGTGTTGCTGTAGGTCTACTCTTTTAGGTTCTGGAAACTGTGATGAACAAAGCAGTTAATGTTCTTGGCCCACCAAAGTTCCTGGAGTGGGTTTGGGGAAGAGAGGCAAAATAAAGACTTCAGATACCCAAAACTGCCATATGGTACAGTAATATTAATTTTAATAGTATGGTGACAGAAGTTCTTTTTAAAGAATTGCCATTTAAAATAGAGACCTGAAGAACAGCAAGAGTTCCCAGGAAAGCTGAAATCACATGAACAAAAGACTCAGAGGAATAAGATTGTTCAAGGAAGATGCCTAAAGCACACTGAACAAAAGGGAGAGGAGTAAAAGGTAAAAGAGGAACAAGAGGCAATTGTTTTGAGAGCTGAGATCGTATTAGAACTGTCTATTAGCTATGATAGGTAATCTCCTGATGTTTAATGTGATGGTGAGGACTTTTTCATACACCTGTGAAACATCAACACAAGAGATGGCTATTGCAAGGGACTGGATGAAATTACCTAAAGAGAAAGTATAGAGAGAGGAAAAGAGACAGACTGGACCTGAGGCCCACATGAAGAGCAAAGAGAGGCCAACAAAGAGACAAGGAGGAGTGGCAAGTGTGTGCCAGCTGAGGGTTTTAAATGTGAAATACCACAGAGAGGCTAAGATAGAGATTGGATCTGGCAACATAAATGGTGGTTTTGATAAAAGTGGTTTCAATAAAAGAGTGGGTAGAAGCTTGAGAAGGTAAGGAACAAACAAGAAGTGATTTGAGACACTAATTAGAAAAGATTATTTTGATGTGTGTTCAGTGAAAGTGAGTCCAGAATTACATGAAAAGGGCAGTAGTTGGAGGAGAACTTGATGTCAAGGGATGGCCTTATTTACTTATTTAATAAACCTAGGCTATACAAATCAGGAGAGAAAAATCACTGATAAAGTGATTCAAAGCTCCAGTGAGTTGACTGTCCTTAAAAAGACAAATCTGCCATTAGAACAAAGAAGAAATAAAAATTTCTGATTTTGTTATTGATGCAAGTAACATGTTCAATTTTAGGTAAAAAAACGAAATTATGAGGTTAGACCATCAGCTGAAAGGTAAAGAATGAACCCATTCTGTCTCATTGTCCCAGATGTGGAACACCTATAAAAACTTATTAGATTATGTAATATATAGAAAAATAACAAAATGATATAATAGGTATGCTAAAATACAAGCTCTAGATTATGATTTCCAACCATTTTAATGCACCCAGGTCAATTTCATTGACCTATTTGCAATTTCATTGACCAATTTGCCTAATTGAAAACCTGAGACTTAATGGGTTAAGGAAAAAGGTATTGATAAATAAAATAGTAAAGCTAATACAACAGGCAGTAAGGACTGTTGAGCAATGCTGCATGCCATTTGAAGTGTGTGACCATAACTTTAAAGCTTGATGGCAGGATTTTTTTCCAGTTTTGTTCAAGTAATAGAATAAGAGTTGTGAATTACCAGGTAAGGTTTATAGGAGGAGAAAGGTCAAGAGAGTATTATTTTGGAACCTAGAATGGATAAGGAAGGAAGGACAGGCAAGAAGGGTAACAAGAAGAGAGGAAAAGTGCTAGAGTAGATGGCCTGGGACCATTCTAGAAAATAAGCGGGAAAGATACAAAGTTTGGGGTGATAAGAATGTTAGAAAGTGAGAGTCATATTCTGTTGGTAATGACAGTCATAGCAGAGAGGTCCTAAAGGGTAGGGAAGAAGTATGAACTTGTGATGGATCGCATATACAGTGTAGTGTGGAAATAAGTGTAACGTGATTTGGAAAGTTTTTAAATCTGACTGAGTGTGAGCTAAATAAGTCAGTCATGTATGATGGGATTAGTTCTGAAGTCTTGCAGGAAAATGGAGTAACAATTTTAGTTGTGTTTAATATTATAACAGAGATGTCACTTTCTCTTGAAATAGAAACTCCCTATCAACTACCCTATCAATAAATCTTAGTTGATGCTGGTATTTGAATGAGCTAAGATGAAAAGGGTTTTGTGCTTGTTTTTGGCTTATCTTGACTCAGAAGCCACTTTTACCTCCATATTTACATACTGATATTCAAATACTCTGTTACTTTAAATAAGCAAGGGACAGTAAAGCTCCTTATTTTATTATACTTAAGACATCTGATTAGAGAAGGACATTTTGTTTGATCCAAAGTTCATAAAATGGAAAAATAATGATAATCTTATATTTATGCAAGTGAAATAAGCATTTATTTCAACTGTAATAGATTAAAACATCAATGTATACTCATTTTGATAAAATAATCTAGCAAAATATTACAATATTAGGAGCTTAAAGACTACTTGTCAAATAGTCTGCTTAAGTCTTGATTTCTAGGCTGAATTAAAATATTGAGATAGTATAGTAATAATTTTAGGCCATTGAGTGCCTTCTAATACATTGAAGCCAAAACTGAATAAATCTCTCTTAACAATGAACTATACTGAACCACTAAGGTGAACATTTTAAATTGGGACTCTCTCCTGTTTTAAGTGTGGCTAAATTTTTATTACTTGCATATTCTGAACTATTAAATTTTAATAACATACTTTAGTTCAAATGGTATTAATTTTACAATGCATTTTACACAATAAAATTTATTAATTTTAATAAATTTATTAATAATTAATTATTAATAATTTTAATAATTTTTAAAGTATAACTAGTATAAATATCACTACAATAATAAGCCCATTCCATTTACTGTTTGGTTTCCCAAAAACTTCCCTCTCTAAAACAGAAAAAGTAGTACTTTGCAGACAAAAGTCTTTAGGGCTTGGAGTCCAGTTACAGTGGTTCTTTCTCATCCATAAGGAAGTATTTCTTTGAATTTGGGGGTTCCTCCAAAGGAACACTTGACTAGGTGATATGTAGTTTTTTCTTTGTAGTGTTACTCTATTGTTTCCTTAGTTACATACAACAAATAATTAGATGAAACGTGGTAACTAGATTTCACATATTAACATTTCTTTCATGAGCCATGAATAATGACATCAGTCCTCTGCGTACATTAAGAAGTTCCTCTTCTTGCTATGACCAAGAAAAAAATCATGGATTTTACATTATCACATAAAATAGAAAAAAAACCCAATCTGTTTTCAGGGATTCATTATAAAACAACACTTTGCATAAAGATATTGAGTATCAGTGTTCATTTGACCAGATCCACCAGAATCTACAGCAAGATGTCCACAAAATTCTATGATTTTCCGTAATATCCACGATAATAAAATGGAGAGAGGACCTGAAAATCTTCTCACTCCCCATACCAATGACATTTAAATTTTTTTAAATGAGAATAAAATAAAAATAATGTAGAATAAAATTTTAAGAAGGATCAACCTAGTCAGGTAGTTCTGATTTGTTTCAAGCTACACTGGCTTAGCTACAACATCCTGGACTTCTACTATTTCAGCATACTGAGATTCCATTACAATTTCATAAGAATTTTAATATACCTCACAGACTACAAACAATGCTAAAGTGCACTTAAGCATTTGAAAGACACCCAAACATATTCACTCAAACCAGTGCCTTTAACACCCTGTCAGGTGCACTTGCTGTTCTACAAGCTTTGGAAAGTCAACGATTTTTATCCTCAAATACAAGTACATGAAGTAAGTCTTTTGCTAAATTACACGGTCTTTCTAGATAGCTTTGTCCTGCTGCAGTGCAGTGTTTAGAAACAGTGCAAAGGCAAGCATGGTAGCCACACCTGTAATCCCAGCCACTCCAGAGGCTGAGACAGGAAGATCACAAGTTCAAGACCAGACAGGGCAACTTAGCATGACCCTGTCTTAAATGAAAAAATTAAAGGCCTAGAGATGCAGCTCAGTGGTAGAGTGCCCCTGGGTTCAATCTCCAGTACAGGGTGGGAGTGGGGGGCGGTGCCCAAAGAAGGAATTCCTCCAGCTGATTTTTCATTTTGCAAATTGGTATTCTGCTCCCCTACCAGGGACTTGTTATTTATATTACCTCCATTCTTTACTGTAACTATGTTCCTGTTACTTTAAAAACTAAAAGTCACTGGTCTTAAACTGTCCTCTCCCATGTCAAAAAGAAAAAAAGAAAAACCTGTGAAAACACAACCTGTTACCAGCTCAGCAGACTCACCATCTCCTTCAGGAGCCTGCCCTGCAGCAGTTTCATGTTCTCTCTCATCAGACCCATCTGTAAGCAAGCAGTCACATTTCTCCCATGAGACGTACATAAAGTTTTCACAACAAAAAGCCAGACTAACTGAAATCAACAAAGATTATATATAAAAATGCAAATTTATACCTCAGATGTAAATATAGTTTCTTCATAATCAGTGTTATAGAAGACATTTTTATCCAATGATGTTTTCAAAAGATGAAGCCTAACAAATGAAACGAGTTACCTTTGTATTTATTAGGGATTCAAATTAAATTGCTATGCATATACATGTAATTTTTTCAAATGTAAACTTAATTTTAAAATTTCACTTTATAGATTCTGGAAGTCATTAAGAATAGCATACTAACCTCTGTTGTTCACTTCTCTGATATGCACTGAACTTCTGAAATATCTTTTCCCAAAAGTCCTAAATTTTAGGATAAAAAATCAGTTGTACTTCAATGTGACTGAAAACTAAAACCTGAAAGTTGAAATTTGTATATTTCTAATATTCCAAATTTAAACAAAGGATTTGGCTAAATGCTAAGAATATTATGATACTATACACATTCAGAATTGAAAAAAAATTGAATAACATTTCTCAAGATTTCTCCTGTATTATCAAAGATTTATCATATACTTGTTTGCAATTTAAGTGTTTATATAAAGCTGATGAAAAATATAAAACTAAATTATATTCTAAAGAACAACTTGCATTAGAATAACTCATTTATTTTCTGCTTTGAGAGAACAACCTAACTACAGCTTTTAAAAACATTTTTTAAACTTTTTTAGTCGTAGATGGGCATAATACTTTATTCATTTTTATGTGGTGCTGAGAATCAAACCCAGTGCCTCACACATGCCAGGCAAGCACTCCACCACTGAACCACATCCCCAGCTCCCTAATTACAGCTTTTTAATATAAAGATTTTAAAATTAGTTGTGTGTGTTTTCTGACATGTTCTTTAGTGGTACATTCCCAGCCCTTAAAGTTAGTTTTAAGCTCTTAAAAGCACAAACCGCAAATTCCTTCTCCAAATCTTTTAAAGACTGTGAATCTTTTTCAAAATTCTCCAACTCTTCTATGATGATAAATTGGAATTTATCAAGTTTTTTAATCCTATTAAAGAAACAAAATATTAACTTCAAAAACTATAGTATCCATAATATGTACTTTATCAATAGAGTTTTCAGAACAGACTTTATTACAAACCTATACTCCCGAATTTGATGGTTCATGGTTTTCAGATGTTGTCGAGCAGTTTTCCAAGACTGCTTGGTAAAATAATCCATCATTTTATGTCGGATCTGAAAAATAGTCATTTTTAACTTAAAATATCTTCACAAAACAACAACCGAACCAAGGCCATATTAAGAGGAAAAACTTTCCATGAAATGTAAATGACCAAGAAAAAGTTGGAAAAGTTAAAAAATTAAAAACTCAATTATTTAAACTTAAGATTTTATAAACAAGCTCAGTTATCAGTAAAAAAGTGAGACCTTGTCTCAAAATGAAAAATAAAAAGTCTAAGAATGTAGCTTGTGGTAGAGCACAACTGGGTTCAGTTCCCAGAATCAAAAGAAAAAAAAAAAAAAAGGCAAAAACAAATTTAAAAAATAGATGCATTGAATTATAAATAATTTCCAATTTTGTCCCTGATCAGAAGAAAAAGTCAGACAAGAGACAGGGCTGATAACAACCCTGATAGTGCTGAAAAATCCTTTATTCAGAGAAGAATATAGAAGAACTATTTCAATATAGGCATATGAGAGAAAGATATGGGGGAAAAAACCATTCTGAATTAATTACATATTGTTTTGGAGAGAATTTTTGCAACTATCATTTCATTTTCAGGGTTTTATTTTTTAATTTGTTCTAATTAGTTATCCATGGCAGCAGAATGCATTTTGGCACACTACACAAATGGAGCACAGCTTCTCATTCCTCTGGCTGTATCCATGCTGCAGTCAAATCAGTTGTGCAGTCATATGTGTATATATAGGGTAATAATGTCTGTCCCATCATTTTGAAGTTTTTAGAGCCTCAAAAAACAAACAAACCAACCCCAAGGACAACGAAGTACAGAGCTGGTAGAAAAAAGTAGGCAGTGTAACATACTACATCACACTATCCTCATGAGTGGTCAACTCGGAGGTAAGAAATGTTGAAAGATGTGGCATGAAAGGAAACATCCAGGAAAATAAAAATCACAGAAGAAACAAAATGTGAAACTGAAAAGGAAAATAAAACCAAGAAGAGAGAGCTAGTAGAAAAATAAACTATATAGACAATGGACAGATTTTAGAAGTGAGAGAAACTCAGTTCATGAAAGCAGAGTGTTTTTTTTTAACCTGATAATTATTCCATTTTTTCACATATGCAGGAAGTTGGAGTCATGAATGGGTGTTTTGTTACCCAAGGATCAAACAAGCCAATAGTCTAATAAAATATGGGGTATATTATCATATTATTGGGTATAAACTATAAAGAATGATAACTCACATGAATCTTCCTCTTAAATTCTGAATTGATCTTCTCACAAATCAACCCTACACCTGAAAAGTCATTGTCCCAGTTCTCCTCAGGAATTGAAAAACTATTTGTTGATAAAGGAGATAGGCTTTCAGACACTAAAAAACAAAAACGATCACCTAAAAGTTAAAATATACATTATTATTTTCATAGTCTATGTATAACCTAAGGTTATACAAATCCAAGGCAGACCTCATTATGCTTTCTTAATTTAAAAATAAAATTCTTATTTATTAAAAAAACCCTGTTGGTATGGCTATTAAGCTAGAAATGGCAACTTTAAAATAAAGCATTTTGGGATATTTTTTAAACTGCTTTCAACAACTTCCAAATTATCATTAACATGACTTTTAAAGACACACTAATACTAATTCACACTCTACTAAAATTGAAATGCAGTAATAAGTGACAGAAGGATGAGGGGGAGTCTGAGGTCTGAGGGTCATAGGACCCTCCCAACATTATTCTTACAAGGTGAAATTTGTAACAAAACACAGTCCAACTTGAATTTATCCAAAGTTGTCTTTACAAAGGAATTTCTTTTGTAGATGAAGTCATCCAAAATCTAAGAAGCCACCTTCCAAATTGTTGTATGCTGACATAGGGTTTTGATCTGCCTACCTCTGCAGGTGTGGTGATCTGCATTATCAGTTCTACACCGCTTTTTGGGAATCAAGTGGATTCTCCGTTCTTCCTCTTCCATTTCCACTTCTTTGACATTACCAAGATTACCTTCTATGTACATTCGTTTACAACTAAGATGATGTGTGGAGCCTTAGGAATAGTTAAAAATAATGAATAGTGCTACAATTTTGATTAAAATGCCCAATAATTTCTTGTTTTATTTAAAAAGCCTTTCAGTTAATCATGTTTTAAGCAATTGCTCACTAAATTCTACCTCATTTATAGTTTTGACATTAACTACATTGAATAATGGTATGACTTAAAATATATAGTTCCTTTAGATCAAACTTCACATTAACATTTCAACAACTGGTATTTTTTTTAAAGGCTATGACTACCAACCTGATACATGGGTAGTGTCACACGGCATGTCAAACAATATTTTCTCTCTTTTTTCACTAGACATGGATAATGGAGATGGTGAATGGCTTCCCTAAAATACATATTAGAAGTTAGGAAAAAACACTGTAAGTACTCTTGGACTCACCTTTGACCATATTTCTCAAATCCTAATCAGTAATTTCAAATGCTGTCAATTCTTTTCATATTATTTCCCTTCCTTTTCCTCTTTAACACTACCATTAATGAACCTAGATTCTAATTATCAATCCTCTAGTAATAGTTTTGAGCTTGCTTTTTTGACTATTACTGCTATTTAATTTTACCTTCTTAGGTTTTTCATTACTTCAAGTCAGTAAATGGGAGCCACAAAAAGCTTAAGGTTTAAACTCTTCCAAACTGCATCTCTCACATTTAACCTTATGTTTTAACTGTTGGTGGAATATACTTTTTTAACTTAGTAATCATTATTTTGGTTACTGTTATTGCTCAGCTTCATCTGTATATACTTTAGGTCTATCTCAAATCCCCCCCTCTCCAAACTATAAAATTCAGTCTTATGTCTGTATTTTATAGATTAAAACATTTTTATTAATAGACTGAGATACTTTTATTGTGGCAAGAAGCTCAACCAACCAAATTCTTATATAATTGTGAAACCATTCCTAATTATAAATATGTAAATTAGGAGATAGGCAACTAAGTCTTCACTATTTAAGACCTTGCTATCCTCATTTTAAAACTTTAAACTTTTATGTCAAAAACACCTTTCTATAATTAAGTCTTTCTATATATTTTAAACATCAGATTTTCAGGTAATAGAAATTGAAAAGTATTAAAATATAGAATTACCATTAAAAGTCAATAATTTGATTCATAAAAGAATCATCTCAAAGAAAAAATTGAAAATTATAATATCATATTACCTCTCTTTTGTTTTGTATATGATTTTCATTGATAATTGGAGATTCAATTTCCATAAGCTCTTTTTCTAAATTATAACTGCTTACATCTGAAAAGCTGTTACAATTATGTTTCTTGTTATATAAGTACCACAGAATTTATATATTTTTCTATTGACTACTGTATTATTCTGATTTTGAATATGCCTGGGCCATGAATGAGTAAGACATACAGAAATTCAAATGAATTTAGACAACTGTTTAAAGCCAAAACAATTTTAAACATAATAGGAAACATTAAATCAATACTACTTAAATTTTGAAGGAATTATTAATCCACTGCTAAAATTCTACACCTTTTTATAATTTAAAAAAATGCCCTTAGACAAATAGAACATTAATTTGATGACAACTCTCTACCAAAAAATATAGAGAAAGATCCCTTCTAGTATAGAAGCCTGGGACACAGAAGTATGCTACAGAGGTCAGTCAACCTTAACAAGACAACATTAAGTAAAAAGATTAGAAGAGAAATTGCAAAAATTATCATGAATAATAGTGTATATAATTGTCTATATAGCACAGCTAAGAGAATCTGTGCAGAAAACCATAACATTCAGCAAGACTGTTCTCCAGATATAAAAATAAATGCTCCTATACAAAATTAAAACAGCAGAAAATGTATATTTTTTAAAAGTGTGGATTTTTTTGGACACATCAAAAAGAAAATCCATAAGATAGGAATGAATTTTAGCAAAAAGACTAATTTTCTTTGTGAAAACTTTGGTACAGCTTTGTAGGAAACAGTGGCCAAAATGGAGAGAAAAGTGATGTTTGGATGAGAAAGATCAGTATCAATACTGAGAAATAGCATTCTTCTCTTAGACAAACTAGTTCTAAGGTTTATTCAGAGAAGTAAAGAGCCAAGAGAATGCTGAAGTAAAAGAATGGGGTTTGTGTGAGAAACACTCTGTAAGTGTAGAACTACACTAGTTCAACTGGTGTAATGTTAGCACAAAGCCAGGTAAATAGGTCAGTAAAACAGAATCATAGTGCCTAATAGATCATCTGTGGTCACCAAGGTGTTTTCCTCATGATGTTGCATGAATTTATTATCCAGATGCAAGAAGAAAAGCCCAGAGAGACAAAAACCCCTAAAAGTTAAAATCAAAAGTAACATTCCTGCAAGAAAGGAGAATGTTTACATGAGACAACAGCTTAGGGAAGGAATTCTTTTTGGGGTGTGGGGGAGGGTACTAGGGCTTGAACCCAGAAGCACTCTACCACCGAGCTGCATCCCCAATGCTTTTTATTTTAAGAGACCCACTAAGTTGCTTAGGGCCTTGCTAAGTTGCTGAGGCTGGCCTTGAACTTGCAATCTTCCAGCCTCAGCCTCCCAAGTCTCTGGGATTATAAGCAAGCACCACCACGCCTGGCGGGGAAGGATTTCTTGAACAACCTAAATGATTGGTAAATTTTATGACACTGCACCATTTGTCATTTGGAAGTTTTGGATTTAACTAAGTTGGAAGACAAGATGCATATTAGGAAAAAACTGTCTACATATAACCAATAAAAAATATCAGAATAGATTATGAACTATAAATTTTTAAGACAAATTAAACAATGCAATTACAAAATTAGAAAACAAACAAGTAATTCACAAGATGGCCAAAATACATACAAATACTCGTTGATACGATTAATCAGGAAAATCCAAATTAAAGAAAGATACAACTTTCACACTTATCAGATTGGCAAAAATAGTCATCTGATAACACCTAGTTAAAACTGTGGAGAAGGGGCACTACCACACAGCACTGTTGAGGTGTCAAATGGTACAGCTACTTTTTTTTTTTTTTAATTTTTGCAGTGCTGGGGATCAAACCCAGGGCCTTGTGCACAGAGTGGCATCAAGGGTGGGAATTACCTCAGTTCAGATAATTTCAAATTGGGATACTGAAGGAATTAAAGAATGCAGGGAAACTAAGAATGACAGAGCAATACTGATAAGTGACCACAGGATGATAATCTTATGGGAAACTAGTTTTTAAATTGTCTGTAGAAATTGAGTCTTGAAAAGGTGTGTTGGGGATTATATGGCGAGGAAAGCTACATAGGCTAGGGTTTAGATGTCCTACTTCTGCTTTGAAGAGTGGAGTTCCACTCTCATCTGTTGGACATACTGGGAGTTTCCTGTAAGATTTCATTTGAAAAATATTCTCTGTGAAGACTACTGTAAAAGGACCTTAAAACCTTCTAGGAATAAAAAGCACATTCACTTAAAAGTGCTCAAAGGACAGAAGGTTGGTTGTAGCAGCAGTTTTAGATCTCTGCTATAGGTGTGCTGAACAGTCTATTAACAGATTTTCTTTTCTTTCCCAGCAGTGCTAGGGATTGAAAGCAGGGCCTCATGCATGCATTCTAGGTAAGCACTCTACCACTGAGTCATTAATTCCACTTCATATGCAAAGGTCAGCATATATCAAGAAAATATTTGAGCATTTACATATCAGGTACTATGTTTGCATAGTTCAGCCTAAAATTTTAACTGCCCCATTTTACAGATGAAAAAGATGAAGTGCAAAGAGATTAGTTAATTTGTGCTACATAGCTAGCAAATAGTGAAGTCAGGATTTAAACCCAATTCTGTCTGACTCAAAACTCTCAGCTATATACAGTTAATAATGAACAACATGAATATCTTTGCAACCAATTGTTTTTTTCACTATTTCACAATTACCTAACTTAAGCCATATATAAAACACAAGCAAAAAAGGAGGTGGTGATAAGGTTTGTAAACTGGTACCAAAGTATTCAAAGTTCTTTAAAAAGCACATCTCAAAATAAGAAAATTGTTCCTCATAAACATTAAACACTTCAGTTACATACCTCATTTTGAACCTTAATTGCATTCTATCTTTATTATAGATTTTTAGACATTTAAGCATACTTATATTAAGAAACAGTGTATATAACTTGATATGTGAAAGAAAAAATTCATATCATTTTTAACTTTTATATTCATTTATATTTATGCTTTATATTCTTTTATATTCATCAGTTCTAAACTTTCTTATAAAAATTTAAAGCAAACACTTTAAGTTATACTGTTTTGAACTACATTCTTATCAATTTACTTGTCAGTTGACCCTTACAACTTGCAACTTTAATAACTAAAAAGTTTCTTAAAAGGTTATGGACTTTGAATTATGGTGAAATGTAAAGGAAGTACCTGTGTTGCAGAAATAAGAAATTTTTCTATTCAAAAAGAGAAAATGGATGCAGTTCTGATGTGTAGATAAATATGCAGAAGGAACCACTCCTATCACAGAACCCTTAGCTGCACTGCTCTCCTACCACCACATGCTTTTCCTGTGCAGCAGCTATACAGGAAGGAGTCTGTCAGATTGGCTGAAGCTAAGAACTGTATCTGATTTGTCATTATGTCCTTACCCCAGGTCCCAGAACCAAATCAAAATCTTAAATACACAAATTAGTGTACTTGATTAAGATCATAGACAAATGATTTACCACCTTCAGACAGATACATCTGATTCCATCTCCCCTTCCTTCTCTGACCCTTACCGAAAACAGACTTCGTAGAATTGGTGAGCAACTTTCACTTGCACATAGCAAGTTTGTTTCATTGTTTTTGAGCGAGTTTACTGGATCTCCAACTTCTTTGTTACTGCTTAAGGATTCAGGTGATGAAGTTTTTAGGTAAGGTGATAGAGATTTTGTTCTACAGTCATAATCCTGAGTAAAATCCTTTTCTGTTACATCCTCTATACCTGTATTGCCTCACAAAACACAAACAAAACAGATGGCAGGTGTTATCAATGATGTCTACTTTAGAAATAGCATGATTTAATTCCAAGAATATGATCATTTATTGAATCCTAAAACCTTAGCTATATTTTAAAAAGATAAGCTTTCATAGGCTGTCACTCAGTGGCAGAGTGCTTGCCTAGCATGCCTAAGACCCTGGGTTTCATCTCTAAGACTGAAAGATTCCCAGCACTACTAAAAAATGAAGGATCAGCTTTCCATAAATTAAGACCATACCATGTTTAAAATATTTTGTAAGACTCTGAAAAATAGCTGAATTTAATAACTTTCAAAACATTTTCCAATAAAATATCTACAGTATGAGCTGAAAAATAATTATCAATCTAAATATTATCCTGGTTATTTTATCACCATAGTAAATAGTGTTTGTCACATATTAAAGTCATAGAATTTTATGATTGGAAAGGAAATCCAATCTGAGAAAATCACCTGATCTGAATCTCATAAAATGAGAAAATTCACTGCTGAAATAAATCTTAAAATAAAAGAATTCTCAATTTTCATATGAAATCAGGGCATGTACATCTGTCTTTTCAGTATGTGCTTATCTGAAGTGACAGCGGTTCTAAGCATTAGTAAAGTAAAAGAACACAATCACTGGCTACTTTAGGGGAAGCATAAGTACATTAACTCATCTGCATGTCAAATTTTATGTGAAATGAATAACATTTAGAAATGCTTTAAAAGAGCCTTACAAGGAACTGAAAGTGATAGAAAAGTGAGAACTTAGTTACTGTTCTAGAAAGACATATATGACATACATATTCCAGAGCTCCAAAGAATGTGAATCTTCTTTACAAGTTATTTTTAAAAAGGAAAACTTCCATTATGAACATAGTACTGTTATCCACAGAGTGATTATCATGTTCTTTGGACACTTGTCAGTAAATTGTAAAAAGAAAAAAATAGAAATTCATATAATCCTGTTTTTAAATATATTTTCAGCTAAAGGCACATTAAGAGTAAGCTCTTGCTGGGCGTGGTACCACACGCCTGTAACCCCAGTGACTCGGGAGGCTGAGGCAGGAGGATGGCGAGTTCAAAGCCAGCCTCAGCAACTTAGCAAGGCCCAAGCGACTCAGTGAGACCCTGTCTCTAAATAAAATACAAAATAGGGCTGGGGATGTGGCTCAGTGGTCGAGTGCCCCTGAGTTCAATCCCTGGTTCAAGAAAAAAAAAAAAAAAAGTAAGTTCTTAGTTGAGCTTTCACTATAACTTGCAAACATGTATTAAATGTTTTCCATATTGAAGCATTTGATCTTTAACTTCCTAACATGAAAAATGTAATAGTGACAATGTTCCCAAGTTAGCAAAAATCAGGTTACTAGAATTACCTAGTATAAATTTTAACTGCCCATAATCTTATGTATCTGTAATCTTAATCCCTCAAAATTAATCTACAAATTATATTTTCACATAATTGGAGTTAATTATTCAACTACAATGGAAGAAAATGATACTGACATCTCATTACTTCTACAGATGATGGAGTCTCAGATAAAGATGAAGGAGATAAATCAAGGCTATTATCTTTTATAGCATCTTTTAGTAGTGATGAGTATTTCAATTCTTTTGATAGTTCCTTTTGTGTATCAGCAGAGAAGAATTTCTGTGGTTTCTTTGGCAGTTTCATTGTTTTGGTTCTGGAATGGATGTTTTCCTCCTAAATTTATTGATAATCTTGAAGTTATACTTGAATACAAATACTTACACTTGGACACATAAAAAACAAATCACTGAAGTACTTATTAAATATCTTATATTACTACATACAGGCATCACAAGGGCCTAGGCATTAGTCAAAAACTTTCTAATATACTAGATGGCATAAGACAAATGGGCAGGAAAATGCAATGCTTAGGTATAATAAACAAGAGATATATACAAAATGCTGTGAGAGTTCAAAGATTATATCCAATTTAGGGAATCCAGAAAGAATTCCTAGATTTTGAAGTATCTGGATTACTGAGATGTGGTGAAAGAAGGTGGTGAGTGGAGGACCTACTGGGATATGAAGACAGCTGACAGACTGAAGGCAGTGAACAGCTCAGGTCTTGTGGTACCTGGCTGTTAACAGTTCTGAGCATATACTGGGGAAAAGTAGAAGAAAGCGTGGAAAGGTATTTTGATGCTTAGAATGTCTGTCAAGAGGGAGATTTTCAGGGTTAGTTCTTTGAAGAGCAATAGGATGAAAAGTGACTTGGATTCATTTGACTGTATGTGAGGTAAAAGTGATACAAAATGTGGAGGTTAGTAATGAAGCCTTCCAAGTAAGAGAGAAAAAGGGAGGAGAAGGTTTATTTACCTAAGGTCAGCACAGTCTAGCAGTCAGAAACCTATCAGACTCCCTTGGTTCAACTTCTCTGTCACTTCCTTGTATGGTAAATTTGTAAAGTGTTTAAAACTGCAAACTGACTTATTCTTTTACCTTTTTGTTAAAAAAGTTTCAAACACAGGTGGCTGGGAATACGTCTGTAATATTATGAGTCATGGGTGGGGCAATATAAAGGAAGAACCTGACACCATTATTTTTGCTTTTATTCAAGAGGAATATCCAGGGTTTCCCAACAGGTTGTACTATATACTGAAGCATAATTTTGGAAAGATCAAGTACTTTTTTGTTTCAAAAAATCATCTTAAAGTTATAATTTCACTGGAGATAGACATGATTTTTAACACTAATGCCACTTATTATAAAATTTAGCACCATACTGCCTAGGGACCAATTTTTAGAATTATTATAAAAAGTTTTCTAATATAGAAGGTCAAATCTTAAAAAGAAGTGACAAGATGAATTTGATATTTTTACAAAATAAATACTTAATATCTTAAGAGGCTTTTAGAAGTTATTAAACTGCACTGCATCTATTTACCTTTACTAGAAAGCTCTCTTTAAAGGAATGTGACAATTCTTGTTCACTCTCTGACTCTGAATTTGAGAGTTCTTTATAATTTTTTTTAGTTTTTGCTGCTCTTCGTGGAAGTCTGGTTCTTCCATCTGGAACTGTCTCATCTGCCTTCTTGGTGTTTTTATTGTATGCCTTTAGGAGAAAAATTCCTGAATGTTATTAGATCAATATTTAAGATATAAAAAAATACAAGCTACTTGCTATAAAATTGGCACCAGACATAAAATATTTGGTAAGAATAAATGATTCTTGATTAACAGATTTTGAATGATTGTAATGTTTTATTTTCCCATGTCAATTATCTTCTTTGCCACTTTCCCCCCTTACCATTAAGTCTGTAAAAGACCTGATATGAATTATCTAAAGTAAGAGAGGTCAAATGTACCTGTAATCACACAGAATGAAATAGACTAAAAATAAGGCCACGTCTAGAGAAGTGTGCAAAGGCAGGAACAATTGTGGAAACACAAGTAACTGACAGTTAAGAAAATTATGAAGTGGCAAATGAATAATTTTTATATGAAAAGAAAAAAACAAGGGAATGTTTCAACACAAACTTCTTACTTTACCATTTTAGATCCTGGTTGACTCTTATCCAAGGACGATTCTGCAATTCAGAAAAATAAGGGTAAAGTGTTCAAGTAGATAAAAACTGGCATTAAGCTTCTTAGAGCTATTGCTGTATGAATAAATTAAAAATCATTAAAAAACAGTAACAGCATATATTCATTTTTTTAAATTTTTTTTACTAGTATTTAATGAATCTCCCTCCATGAAGCTTCAAGCCACCAGAACACAGGCCCCCCTCACACTTAATCTCCACTCCTCTGTTGAAGAATTTGGCCATCTGGTTGACAGGCTGCTTGGGGAACATTCCCTTCCTCCAGGCTTTCCATCCCCCGCCCCTTGGTGTTAATCCCAATTAGTCCCTTTGCAACTGAGCTACATCCCTGGTTGTATTTATTTGACACAGGGTCTCACCAAATTGCTAAGGCTGGCCTTGAATTTGTGATCCTTCTTTCTCAGCCTCCTGAGACACTGGGATTATAGGCATGTTCCACAACATGTAGCCATTCCCCTGAATTCTAGTAAGTATCCCATACTACCACATCAGAGACAGGAAATAATCCATCTTTAAACTCATTCAAAAATTTAAATTTCAAGAATTGATAACTCTTACTGTATAGTGTTTGGTATGGTATGAATTGCCAATCTTCCTCCTTCAACTTCTTAAACATGTAAAAGCATATGTAATATAAATTATAAAGTAAAGAGCCATGAATCCACCACTCAGTTTAAGAACTGGATTATGAATAATGTTGATCTACTTATGTATGTTAACTGTCATCCATATCCTGTTAAAAGATAATCACTATCCTGAAATCTGTTTCTGTTTTAAATCTGATTTAAAAAAGATTCATTTCACAGATATGTATCTCTAAATATAATAAGCTTCATAGGACAATATCATATCCTATGCAATATTCCATGATTTGCTTTGTTTTCTATACATCATTATGTTCCCAATATTTCCTCCATAAATTATTGATAGTAGCTTTAATTGCACTTCCTTTTTTTCCTTTCAAGGATAATACCATCTTTTTACATTTCCACTGAAGCTTAAGAAATGAGATCATCCAAGTCAAAGTAGTAAAGCATATTTGGAAGAAAGGCCTTCTACTCCTGGCAATTAATCAGTTTATACATGTTAACTTGTTATTTAATCACTTATATAAAGTAATTCACCTACAAGTTCAATTTTGTAAGTATTTACTAATTATAGTATTTAATCTCTAAAACCTTGAGATTTCTGATCTTCTGCTTTTAAAAAAATGTACATCTTCCCACTAAACTGTAAGCTCCCTGAGGGTATGTGAGCCTTATCGTGTTTCTCCTTGGTTTATAAAACACAGCTTCAAAGTCCAGACTGTGTGACTAGATCTAGCTTCACCTTTCATTATTGTCTTACAAATACAATCTATGTTCCAAACTACTCCCATCCTGCATTCCCTGAATATACTATGCTATTTCATAATTCTGTCCCTTTTACCTATGATAATTCTGCTCCTTTCCTTCCTGATGTATTTGGTTGAAAACTCATGTTTGACATTCAGCCTCACTTCTAAACATACATCCAAATTCACTTTTGTCTAATTTTAACTTTTTTTAAGCCATGTCAGCCACCACCAGACACTGGTTATTTTTAATCCTGAAATTAAATAAAAGCTGATTCCCTTAAAATAAATATAAATTTAATTTAAAAATAGATGTCTTCTTTGAAAAATGAAATAAAGTCTGTCTTTTAGCAAACGTTGACATTGATGTCAGTGACAAAAACGGTGATTATCTTTAGCCAAAAACTATACCTCAAACTTGTGTTCAAGTACTTCAATAGCTTCATTTCACAAACACAGAAACCATATTCCAGGAAAATATTTTTCTGCATAAGACTTGAAAATTCTGTTCCTTCTGATATATTTTTATTGCACCCAAATAAAATCCTAAAACGTATATACATTAGGTACAGCTGGGATACAGGATGTTGAGAAGTAAATACATACAATAAATGCAAATAACCATAAACAGATGGATGGTAGTGTCATGGCTCAAACTCTGGTTTTGTTTAAGGGTGCTAAGTTCATGAGTTCTTTGTGCACTATTTAAAATAACTAGTTAGCTAACTAGCAGTTAAGTGAGCCTTGAGTGGAAAAGTGAAAAAGTATGGCATGAACCAAGAATCATGGTAAATCATATTTTACGTCCGTACAGTCCTATTTAAAAAGTAATTTAAATATAATTATAGTGTACAAAACAAAAACATAACTACCAAAGTATTTTGTCTTATTTGTAGGAATATGTTGTTGTAAATGGTCAACATATAAAAGTATTCTTATCAAACAATAAAACATTTAATATAGTCAAATGATAAATGTGCATTATTTCTCTATCAATTTCTTACTTGATTTCCTGTTTTCACATTTCTTCACATTTTTGTTTCTGCTATAGTCTATTAGCTGCGGTTTTGATCTTGGTTCTCTTAGCCAGCTAATATCTGTCTTGCTGTCATCACATCTGTAATCTGTTTCAGTATCACTGAAGAGATTTTTCTTTTTATGATTTGTCATAATCTATTTTTAAAAAGATATTTGAAAGAGATGAAGAAATATCTTATTAAAGGAATTTAAGCCAACTCCTTCTCCCCACAAAAAATCCAGGAAATCTAACTTCTCATTTTTTAAACATACCAATTTAAGGATTGGCATTAAGGATCTATTCAAGAAAGTCACTCAGAAATACAAATCAGATAGTGAGTTTATATTTTGGTGTTGGTGTTAATTAAAAAATCAAAATAATTTACTTTCAGCGATATAACCTAACACTGTTAAACAGCAGACACTATCATATTAACAAGGATAATTTCATAAAGGAATTAAAACAATAAAAATATTTTTGTTTCCCATTTCTTTGATGATAATGTTTGGCATTAAAATTTATTAAAAGAAATGCTGTTTTTACTAGAACACATGAGGATATTGTAACTTACTCTTTCATCTTTTCTTTTGAGAGAAGGTTCAAGTTCATCATGATTCCTTAAACCTACCCTTAAGCAAAAATAAGAAATAATGTAAAAATACTGGTCATACTTGTTTTCTTCAGCAAGCATGCACTGGACAATTAGATCTGAGTTTTCAGCCTGAACTATTTCACTAATTAGCTATATAATTTTGGCCAGGTCACTTATCCTCTCTGCTTTAGTTAATTATAAAATAATGTGTGTGGATTAAAGAAATATACAACTACAACTCAAAGTATAGATAATCTGCAAATTAGCTGTAAAAGTAAATGCTGAAGTAACAGAATCATGATAGAAATAATCATGACAGTAGCATTTTTATTTTACTCCTATCATATGTTAAAAACTCTCAGTTGAAACAGACTGAGGCAAGCTACTCAAGAGGGAAAAAATATAAAATTAAGTTTTAATCTGACTTATGTAATTATAATAAAAACACCTACAATTTTAATGAATTATCCATACAGGCTTCTGTAGCTGTAGCTTTAAATTCTTGGATCTATATGGCAAATAAACATTAAAAATAAAGAGCATTCTTAGTGTCAAGGTAAACAAAAATTAAGGAAATAACCATAAAATCTAGTTTCTGTCATTTCACAGAATCATAAAAATTGACAATAAAATCAAAAGATACAATAAATACAATGAAATATACTAAAAGCAAAAAAAAATTGAAAACATTTGTTTTAAACCTGTCCCAACAATAAGAAAATTGATTTTCTTGATAGAATAAGTTCTTCCACTTCTCCCACTCATTTCTCTTTACCTTATTACAAAGCATTTAGAACAAAATCGCTAGATATACACGCAGGCTGGTTATCCAAATAAATTTTCACATATTTAAAAAAATGTTTAAACTATATCCATAAGAAGATGTGCATCAAAAAACACACTCTTAACTGTATAATAAATGCAAAGTATCTATTGAATAAGTACAAAATAATCATTAATTTCTAGCTTACTCCGAGTTTTATAATAGGATCATCAGCTCCATTCAAATTAAAATTATAAACATCATTCCTGTGAAATTAAATACAAATATTAGTTCCATTTTATAATAAATATGTTTAGGTTCTTCAAATATGAAGAAAATGAAAAGATTTATGAAAAAATACTTACAATGGGCATTTGGAAGTAACATTAACAAAAGTAGTCTTCAGTTTTCTATAACTTTTTTTCTGAACTTTTTCCTAAATACAAGAGGTTTATATAAAACCATTTAAACTTAGATTACTATTGACCCTATGCAGCAAAGAAATTACATGTGCAATTAAATTTTCATATATTTCGTACTTCCAGTTGTGCTTTCACTACTATAAATCTGGCATTTGTAACATTTTCATTAATGTGAGTTGAATAAATATATACCCCAAAGAAATGAAATCACCACCTGTAAAGATACCTGCACTCCCATGTTCATGATGGCATTATTCTGAAAAATAGCCAAGACCCAGGAACTACCTAAAAAGTGTCCACTGACAGATGAATGGATAAGGAAACTGATAAACACACACACACACACACACACACACACACACACACAGGAATGTTTTTCAGCTTTAAAAACAAGGAGATACTACCATTTGCCACAACATGTATGGCAAATGAAGGGTATTATGCCAAATTAAATAAGGCAGAAAAAGAAAGTAAACTGCATGATTTCACATGTGAAATCTAAAGAAAAGGTTGAGTACACAGAAATAGAGAGTAAAATGATGGTTATGAGTGGGGCAAGGAGAACAAAATGAGAATTTGGTCAAAGGATAGTATGTAGGAATGAATAAATTCTAGAGATCTAATATAGAAAATGAGGACTACAATTAATAATGTTATATTGTATTCAGGATTTCTTTTTATAAAAATTAGATTTTAGGTATTTTTTGGTCACACACACACACACACACACACACACACACACAAAGAGTAAATCATGTGAAATAATGGATTTGTTCATTTTCTTGGCCATAGTAACCATTTCACTATATAATATCATCATTTCATGCACCTTAAATTTATACAAGGAAAATATCAAACATCCACACTAAAAAATGACTTGAATGCATGTACTAATTACAAACATAGTAAATTATAAATCTAGTAACAAATACTCATTGCTTAAAATTTACTGACATTACAGTACTTAGATAAATGACATTCTGACTAGTATTGTATGCTAAATTTGAGTGATTCTAGAATCTCAAAGTAAGTGTGTTTCATTTTTACTGGATTCTAATTTGCTTTAAATTCTTAAATATAAAACTTTGAAAGAGGTTAAGGCTTATGTAAAATTTAATGTGAGAGAGACAACATGGAAATTACTAAACTGGTATTACTTGTGGAAAATATGTGTAAGATTATTCACATAGATTATAGCTCAAAATATATTCAGCCAGATCACAAATTACTGAGGGTAGTAAAAATGTTAAACAAAATTCAATAAATTAATAGTTGTACTGTTTTACTAAAGACAGTAAACTATGATTAAATAATATTGTTAATTAATCAAAATAATCAAAGACTAATTTAATATCCAGTAAGTTATAAATATTAAAACCTAAAACATTCATTTTAATTTGTGATTTATTTTCAATTTAAAATTTTGGCTATTCCATATAGAATTATTTGCATTATCCCCAAAACTTTATTTCTCAATGTATCATTCCTCTGATCACTTATCTGACTTACCAGTGTTTAGGCATGTATGTTCATTTACCTTCTGTGTATCAGTGTACGCTAGGTGTTACAGAATATATAAAATAGGATATGCAAATGTGAATACATGTATGTATTATAGAGGTACAAAGGTGAATAAAGGTGTTAAAAGAAGATATAAAGATGACTCAAACAGTTATAGCTCGGTAAGA
The DNA here is from genome assembly GCA_020662805.1 of Glaucomys volans. NCBI lineage: Eukaryota > Metazoa > Chordata > Mammalia > Rodentia > Sciuridae > Glaucomys > Glaucomys volans. The sequence goes on from JAJEJO010002348.1 coordinate 65,204, forward strand.
CAGGAGGGCGGGGGAGCTGATAATAATGAATAAAATTTTTTTTTAAGTACAAAAATTATTTCTTTCCAATTGAACTTTTTTTTTTTTTTTTGGTCAGGGGGACTGGAAACTTTTCACAAAGAAGAAAGACTCCAAAGCAAGACTCCCAACAAGTAATAAGATCTTGGTAATCAAGAAAGAAGGTGAGAAACTCTACTTAATTCAGTTTGAAGTCTTTTCCAAAGAAGATTAAAGAGAATAAGTACTTAGGAAAGACACATCAGGGAACCTCAAGTTATCCTGTTTCCAATAAACAGGACTTGTCTAGGAAACAGATATTAAGAAATAAGACAATCTATTAAAGGGAGCAGTGTGCCATTCTGTGTCTCCACATAATTTAGTAAACAGGTTTCTAAATCAGAGAATAACATGATTGAAGCTGTGTCATTCAGAAAGAAAAAGAGCTGGTACTGGTTGTAATGAATGGACTGGCACAGAGAATTATATAAAGACTATTGTAACAGTCCAGGAATCAGAGATTAGAACTGAAAGACAACAGGAGTTGTTAGAAAGAAGATTCCAGAGGAACTTACAGAGGGTGAACTTCAGCACTTGGTAAGTGGACACAGAAAGTAATTTTAAATAATAAATCCAAGAAAACTGGTATTTTTGCCTTGATGAATAGAAAATATTTTTACTAAATCAGGACTTAAGAAGGATCTATAACTGTCAAGACAGATGGGATAAGTAAGAAAAAAAAACCCAAACAACAAAAACAGTGATATGGACATACTGAATTATATACAAAAAGTAAAATCTTGGGCTTATATAAAAGAAGCATCCAATTCCTTCTTACTACTAGTTTAGTGTCTAGAGTCAAATATCAAGTTTGACTACAAGTTTGGTGAAGTTAAATAAAGGATACCTACCTTACTAAGCTGTAGGTCAGATTTGTTTAAAAAACCACTATAAAAAAGATTTTGACAATATTTAAACAGCAATTAAATATCAGGTTATTTTTCATAAAAGCTATTTTATATAAGGCAAAACATATTTTAGTCACTAAATCTTTATTCAATATGCTACAAATAACCCAAATGCAACAGCTATATTTTTGCAGTTTTACTAAGAGTAAATAACAATTAAAATAGTTAATTATAAGTTGAATCATTAGTGAAGCAGGAAGTACCAAAAACTTACAATAAATGGTTTTGCCCTGAAGGTCATTTGTAAATGAATGAATTAATTAATTTGAATTAAACAAACAGGGCCAGAATTAATTTAAATTTGAATTAATAGCCTGACAGCTGTGTGCAGTGGCACATGCTTGTGATCCCAGCAATTGGCAGGCTGAGGCAGGAGGATCAAAAGTTTAAGGCCAGACTCAGCAATTCAGCAAGGCCCTAAGCAACTTAGCCAGACCCTGTCTCAAAATGAAAATAAATAAATGGAACTGGGATATAGCTCAGTGGTAAGGCGCCCCTGGGTTCAATCTCCAGTACCAAAATAATAACAACAACCACTTGAGAGTTCATAAAGGGACATTGTATATTAAAGGAATTAACATTCAGAAAGATGGCAAACAAGGAATATATTATTTACTACATTAAAATAACTCATTCAGCTCATTTAAACTTTGTATTTCATTAAGCAACATATTTAAATGAATTTAGTTTTACTCAGTACTAGGGTCCATAAAGATTCACTTCCAAAATGGTATACTGTATTGATATGGCATTATTTGATACTTTATAAAAAGTAACCAATCACTAGAATGCTATATTTCAAATTTAATTCCCTTCCTGTGTAATCTAAACAGCTACTGCTCATTATGGCAACTATGTGTTTTCTACTGGATAGTTACATGATTTGAGTGCATATTTAAAACTAACATTTTTTAAAAAATTCAATTGTTATCTGTCAGAAAAAATTTATGTGTAAAATTTATGAACATACCCATCAATCAAAGACTCCTTTAATTTTCTTGTAGACTTCATGTCATCTTTGGGTTTGTATCTCTTATTAATTTGGCTTATTAAGGTTTCTGCTGCATTAGTAAATTCTTTTCCTTTTGACTTTTCTCTCTGAAACAATTTATAAGTTGCTTTAAAACTCTCCCAGTTAACTTTCAAGGGGGAATAAGGGCTAAACACAAAAATTTAAGAAAAATCTGATTCTATTTATACCTACAAAGAAAAGTAAAAGGGGTAAAAATTATTTAATAAGTTTGGACTCTGTAAAGCATTAGAACCAGCCAGGACAAGTCTTTTTTAACATAAAATCTTTATAGAATGCTCTATAGAGTAGTTTCATTATTCTACACATGACAATAAAAAAAAAACTTTGGGAAAAAGAAGCCAGTTCTTTGAAAAGATCAATAAATTTGACAAACCTCTAACCAAGTTAAGGGAGGGAAAGAAAAATTACTGATATCAATAAAGGAAGAGGAGCCATCATTTTTGACCACCTGGACATTACAGTGATAAAAAGAGTATTATGAACTCCATGTCTACACATTTTATAACTAGATAAAATGGACCAATTTCTTGAAATATACAATTTACCAAAACTAATGCAAAGATAAATGGATCATTTGAATATGCCTGTATGTATTAAAGAAAATGAATCTATAATTACTCTCGTAAAACAGAAAACACCTGTCCTAGATGGGTTAACTGATAAATTCTATCAACTATTTAAGGAAGAAATGATACCAATTCTCCACAATCGTCAGGAGGAGAGTAATGGAATATATCCTAACTCATTCTACAAGGCAAGAATGACACTAATACCAAAACCCAAGATACTAAAAAGAGAACACTACAGACCAGTATCTTTCATAAACACAGATGCAACAATTCTCAACAAATTATATGCTAATCAAGTCCAATAAAACCTATGCATCACAACCAAATGCTATTCTGATATGCCAGATTGATTAAACGTTTGAAAATCAATCAGTGTAATCTATCATATAAACAGGCAAAAGGTAAAAACTCTATCAACAGAGGCCCAAAAAGCACTTGACAAACATAATACAAATAATCCACTCATAATACAAATTTGCAATAAACTAGGAATATAGGGGAACTTCCTCAACTTAAAGAACAACTATTTAAAAAATTAAAATTAGCATTACACATAATGGTGAGAAATGAGTTCCCTTCCTGCTAAGATCAGAACAGGCAAGGATGGTTCCCTCTCATCACTTCTTTTCAACATTGTACTAGGAGTTCTGCCCAATGTAACAAGGAAATAAAAGGTATGTCGATTGCAAAGGAGGAAATAAAGCTGTCTTGATTCATAGATGATCTCATTGTCTATGTAGAAAAACTAAGTATTAACAACAAAAAACTACCAGAACTAATAAACACTACAAGTTTGCAAGATACAAAGTTAATATACAAAAGCCAGTTAACTTTTTTCCCCACATTTTTTATTGGTGCATTTTAATGGTATATAATGGTGAGATTTGTTTTACATATTAGTACACATACGAACATAAGAATATACTTTGGCCAATATCTCTCCACAGCACTTCCCCACTCCCTCCTCTCCTTCCATAACCTGGTTCCTTTCTTCTATTCTACTGGTCTCCCTTAGATTTTCATGAAATTCCTTACAACCTTTCTTTTCCTTTCTTCCTATCTTCCACATGAGATAAAACATATTACCCTTGACTTCTGAGTTTGGCTTACTTCACTTAATATAATGTTCTTAAGTTCCACCTATTTTCCTGCAAATGACAATTTCATTCTTCTTTACAGCTGAATAAAACTCCATTGTGTATATATGCCACATTTCTTTATCCATTAATTTGTTGATGGATACCCTGCCTGGTTCTATAGTTTCACTATCATGATCTGTGCTGCTATAAACATGAGTATGCATGTATCATTGTAGTATGATGACTTTATATCTTTAGGATAAATACTGAGGAGTGGTATATCTGAGTCAAATGGTAGTTTCATGCCTAATCTTTCAAGGAAAACTCCATACTGTACCAATTTACAATTGTACACTTTTCCTTTTTCTCCAAATCCTCTCTAGCATTGATTATTTCTATTCTTGATAACTGACATTTTGACTGCTGTGAGATGAAATCTCAATATGGTTTTGATTTGTAATTCCCTAAATGCTAATTATGTTGAATATTTTTTTCATATATTTGTTGGCCATTTGTATTTCTTTTGAGAAGTGTTTAATTCATTTGCCCATTTATTAATTGGGTTATTTGGATTTTTTGTTTGTTATTTGTTTTAAGTACTTTATATATTCTGGAAATTAATCCTCTGTAAGAAAAGTGGCTTACAAAGATTTGCTCCCATTCTCGAGGTCCTCTCTTCACATTCTCAATTGTTTCCTTTACTGTGTAGAAGCTTTTCAATTTGATGCCAATTTATTAACTCTTGGCATAATTTCCTGAGCTTTAGGGGTCCTATTCAGAAATTCACTGCTGTGCCTATAAACTGGAATGTCTACCATAATATTTTTTTCTAGGAGCTGCATAGTTTCTGGTTGAATTCCTTGGTCTTTGATCCATTTTGAGTTGATTTCTGTGCAGAGCAAGAGATAAGGGTCTAGTCTCATTTTTCTACATATGGACAACAAATTTTCCAAGGACCATTTGTTAAAAGGCTATCTTCTCCAATGTATGGGTTTGGCACCTTTGCAAAGAGCAGATGACTGTAGATGTGTGAGTCTGTCTCTGTGTCATCTATTCTGCACCACTGGTCCATGTGCCTGTTTTTATGTCGCAACATGTGGTTCTTTTTACTAGAGTTCTGTGGTATAATTTGAGGTCAGGTGTTGTGATGGCTCCAACATTGCTTTTTTGGCTTAGAATTTCTTTGGATATTCCTGGTCTTGTATTCTTCTAAATGAATTTTAGGGCTATTACTTTCTAATTCTATGAAGGATATTATTGGTATATTGAGGGGGATTGCACTTTATATTGCTTTTGGAAGTATGGCCATTTGCACAATATTAATTCTATCTCTCCATGAGCATGGAAGGTCTTTCAATTTTCTTTTGCTTTCTTCAATTTCTTTCTTCAATGTTGTATAGTTTTCATTGTAGAGGTCTTTCACCTCATTGGTTAGATTTAATCCTAGGTTTTTTTAAAAAGGCAATTGTGAATAGAATTCCTTTACTGATTTTTTTTTTCTCAGCAGATTCACTGTTGTTATATTGGAAAGCTTTTAATTTTTGTATGTTGATCTTGTAATATGCCACTTTGCTGAATTTATTAGCTCTAACATTAGTGATTTTTTTTGAACTTCTGAGTATAGGCTCATATCATTTGCAAACAGTGATAAATTGACTTCTTCCTTTTCTATTTTTATTCATTGTATCTTCTTCTCTAGTCTAATTGCTCTGGCTAGAATTTCTAGCACCATATTAAGTATGAGCAGTAAGAGTGAACATCCTTCTCTTGTAGATTTTAAAGGAAATATTTCAGTTTTACCCCATCACTATGAGAATGACTTTGGATTTTTCATATACAGCCTTGATGATGTTGGGGTAGGTTTCTTCTATTCCTAGTTTCTTCAGTATTTTTATCATGAATGGGTGCTGAATTTTATCAAAGGCCTTCTCTTCATCTGAAGAGAGGAGTAAGTGGTTTTGTGCTTAATTATATTTATGTAATGAATTACATTTATTGATTTGTATATGTTAAACCATCTTACCTCTCTGGATAAAACCAACTTGGTCAAGATGTACCATCTTATTAATATGTTGGTGAATATACATCTAAGTTCATCAGGGATATTAGTCTGTAGTTTTCTTTCTTTGATGTGTCCTTACCTGGCTTTGATATGTGAGTGATATTGGCTTCACGGAAAGAATATGGAAGTGTTCCCTCGCTTTCTATTTCATGCAAGTTTGAGGAGCACTGGCATTAGTTCTTTAAAGGTGTGACAGAATTCAACTGAGAATCCAACTGGTCCTGGGCTTTTGATTTATATTTTTAAAATTAAAATTTTATCTCATTACTAGTATTGCTCTGCTTAGGTTTTCTATGTCCTCCTGGTTCAATTTCCACAGGTTATGTGTGTCTAGAAATGTACTCATTTCTTATAGGTCTTCCAATTTGTTGAAGTGAAAGTTTTCAAGAAAGACCCTAATGATCCACTGGATTTCTGTGATGTCTGTGATGATTCAACTTTTTCATCTCTAACTTTATTATAAATTTGGGTCTTCTTTTTCTTTTGATTAGTTTGACTAAAGGCTTATCAATCCTATTTCTTTCTTCAAAGGTCATTTCTTTGATCCTTTGTATTTTTTATTCTCAATTTCATTGATTTCGGCTATGATCTTAATTCTTTCTTTCCTTCTACTGGTTTTGGAATTGGTTTGCTATTTTTCAAGGACCTTCAAATGGATCATTAGGTTGTTTATTGGGGATCTTTCTGATTTTCTTATGTAGGTACTCCTAGCTATACTTTCCTCGTAGAACTGCCTTCATAGTGTCTCAGAGGTACTGGGATGCTGTATCGGTGTTCTAATTTAAGTGTAGGAACTTTTAAATTTCTTCCCTGATTTCTTCTATCACCCATTCATCATTCAAAAGTATATTGTTCAATCTCCAAATGTTTATATGTTTATGTCCATATATTAATTAGTCTTTGAGGATTTTCTGATGTTGATCTCTATTTCATTCTATTATGATCTGATAAGAAGAAATTATATCAATTTTTTATATTTGCTGAGAGTTGCTTTGTGACCTAAAATATGGTCTATTTTCGAAAAGGTTCCATGAACTGCTGAGAAGATAGTGTATTCAGCTGTTGGATGAAATATTCTATAAGTGTCTGTTAAGTCCATTTGATTTATAATATTTTTAAGATGAAAAGAGTCTTTACTGAGTTTACATCTGGATGACCTATCTAACAGTGACAGAGGTATGGAGGTATGTGGTAATCACGCAGTATTACTGTACTGAGCTCTATCTGAGGCTTTAATTCATGTAGTTTCTTTTTCATTTAATTAGTTGCATCCATGTTTGAGGCATAACTATTTATGATCAGTCCCTTTACCAGTATGAAGTGATCTTCTTTGTCACTTCTGATTGATTTTAATTTGAAGTGTGCTTTGTCAGATATAACAGTAGCTAATCCTACTTGCTTTTGGACTCCATTCACAAAGTACATTAATTTCCATCCCTTTCATTTTCAGCCTATAACTATCTCTGCCTGTAAGGAGAGTCTGTTAGAAACAACATATAGTTGGATTTTAATCCTTTCTGCCAGCTTATGTCTTTTAACTGAAGAGTTGAGACCATTTATATTCAAAGTTGTTATAGAGAAATAATTATTAATTCCTGCCACTTTGACTTATTTATAATGTTTTATTTGGTCCTGTCTCTCATTTGCTTAGCTGTTCTTCAAATAAGATGTGTTCATTTGTGAGCTCTGGGGTTTGCTTGATTTCTTCTGTGTGGAGTATTTCTTTAAGTAAATTCTGTATGCTGGCTCAGTATACCAGGATTCCAATCTTATCTTGGAAGATTTTTATTTTTCCTTTGATTTTGAAGGATAGTGCTGCCAAATATAGTAATCTTGGTGGAGAGTTATTTTTTCAGGACTTGGAACATCACCATTCCAAGTCTTCCTGACTTTTAGAGTCTGTGCTCTGAAATCCTAAGTAATTCTGTTTGGCTTGCCTCTAGATGTGACCTGATGTTTCTCTTGAGGCTTTTGAAATTCTATCCTTGTTCTGTTAGGCATTTTAATTATAATGTGTTTGAGAGAGGGTTTTTTAAAAATCTTTGTCTAGTTGGGATTCTGAATGCATCCTGCATCAAGATGTCCATCTCATTGTCATGTTTTGAAAATTTTTTCTGTAATTATTTACCTGGAGAGGTTACCCTTTCCATTAGCCTGCATCTCACAACCTGCCTCAATTCCAATGATTCTTAAATTTGGTCTCCTAATGTTGTCCTAGAGATTTTGTTTATTCTGGTCATAGTCACTTATTTTCTTTAATATTGCCTGGATGTTCAAGGCTGGCCACTTTAAAATCTCAGATTCTGTCTTCAGCATGGTCTACTCTATTAGATATTCAACTGTACATTTGGTTCTTTTTCAATATTTCAATCTTCTTATTCAATTTCTCATTCATATCCTGTAATGGCTTCCTTAATTTATTTAGTTGTTTTTCTTTGTTAGCTTGGAAATCATTATCATTTTTATAATTATTCTTTTTAATTCTTTATCTGGTATTTCATTTACTTCAATATCTTTGCGGTCAGTTACTGGTGCACTTTAGCAGGTATTATGTTAACTTGTTTTTTCATATTTCTTATACTCCTGCATTGGGTTTTAGGCATCTGTTTGGATGGATTTCTCTACCACTCTTACATGTGGGCCTTTTTAAGGCACAACCTTTTCTTGCCAAAGCATCCTAGAATGATCTAGATTGAGACCTCCTCATAGGTGTGGCATCCACAACCTTTGTGTTAGTTCTGTGGATGTCTGTGAGTAGAACCAAAGGGCTCACTCTCATCCCTTTCTACCTGGGGACAGACTGGTCATTAGTTTGGGCTTTGTCTCTTCTATTCTCTGTATTAATACAGATCTGAAGTTTGGATTTTTTATATAGGTATGTGGAGCAAGGTGTGCAACCCTTTGACTGAGTTTAGTTCAGCACCAGAGTCTGCACCCAGTGAAATTCTAGTGTCCTTATAGGTCTCCAGCACCTCACAGAATAGGGGGAAAGAAACAATAGCAACAACCAATGCGAACAATATACAGCATTAAAATAAGTACCTAGTTCATACTATGAGATCTATAATATTAATTAGCGCAACAAACAGGAATGAAGGAATCAGCACATGCCAACAGAAAAACGATAAATAACCATGAACTAGAGCTGGCATTAAAGCAAAGAGTCAGCTATGTCATTTACAGCAGTAATTCCAAGAGCATGGATGGTGGGTGCAGGATTTATATAAACGAGTTAGTTCTAAAAGATAGTGCACCATGATCAAGTGAGTTTCATCCCAGGGATGCAAGGTTGGTTCAACATTTGGAAATCAATAAATGTAATTCACTGCATCAACAGACTTAAAGTTAAGAACCACATGATTATTTCAATAGATGCAGAAAAAGCATTTGATAAAACACTGCACCCCTTCATGCTCAAAACACTAGAAAAAATAGGGATAGTAGGAACATACCTCAACGTTGTAAGGGCTATCTATACTAAGCCCATGGCCAACACCATTCTAAACAGAGAAAAACTGAAAGCATTCCTCCTAAAAACTCGAACAAGGCAGGAATGCCCCCTTTCACCACTTATATTCAAAATTATCCTTGAAACTCTAGCCAAGGCAATCAGACAGACCAAAGAAATTAAAGGGATACGAATAGGAAAAGAAGTACTCAAACTATCACTATTTGCCAATGACATGATTCTATATTTAGAGGATCCAAAAATTTCTACCAGAAAACTTGTAGAACTCATAAACAAATTCAGCAAAGTAGTAGGACATAAAGTCAACACTCGTAAATCTTATGCAATTCTATTCATAAGTGATGAATCCTCTGAAAGTGAAATTAGGAAAACTACCCCATTCACAATAGCCTCAAAAAAAATACTTGGGAATCAATCTAACAAGAGGTGAAAGACCTCTACAATGAACACTACAGAACACTAAAGAAAGAAATTGAAGTAGACCTTAGAAGATGGAAAGATCTCCAACGTTCTTAGATAAGCAGAATTAATGTTGTCAAAATGGCCATACTACCAAAAGTGCTAAACAAATTCAATGCAATTCCAATTAAAAATCCCAATGGCATACCTCAAAGAAATAGAGAAAGCCATCACGAAATTCATTTGGAAAAATAAGAGACCCAGAATAGCCAAAGCAATCCTTAGCAGGAAGAATGAAGCAGGTGGTATTACAATACCAGACCTTCAACTATACTACAGAGCAATAGTAACAAAACAGCATGGTATTGGCACCAAAATAGACAGGTAGATCAATGGTACAGAATAGAGGACACAGAGACAAACCCACATAAATACAGGTATCTCATACTGGACAAAGGAGCCAAAAACATACAATAGAGAAAAGACAACCTCTTCAACAAATGGTGCTGAGAAAACTGGAATTCCATATTCAGCAAAATAAAACTGAACCCCTGTCTCTAACTCTGCACAAAATTGATCAAAATGGATCAATCAGACCAGAGACCCTGCACCTAATAGAAGAAAAAGTAGGTCCAAATCTTCATCATGTTGGCCTAGGACCAGATTTCCTTAACATGACTCCCAAAGCGCAAGAAATAAAAGCAGGAATCAATAAGTGGGATGGATTCAAACTAAAAAGCTTCTTCTCAGCAAAGGAAACAATTTACAATGTGAAGAGAGAGCCTACAGAGTGGGAGAAAACCTTTGCCACATGCACCTCAGCTAAAGCACTAATCTCCAGGACTTATAAAGAAGTCAAAAAACTTCTTACCAAGATTATCAATAACCCAGCAAATAAATGGGCTAGGAAATGAGCAGACACTTTACAGAAGAAGATCTGCAAGCAATCAACAGATATATGAAAACATGTTCAAGAGAAATGCAATCAACCTACCCTAAGATTTCATTTCACCCCAATTAGAAAGTCTACTATCAAGAATACAAGCAACAATAGGTATTGGTGAGGATGTGGGAGAAAAGGTACACTCATACATTGGTGGTAGGGTTGCAAATTGGTATAGCCACTCTGGAAAGCAGTATGGAGATTCCTTAGAAAACTTGCAATGGAACCACCATTTGACCCAGCTATCCCACTTCTAGGCCTGTACCCAAAGGACTTAAAATCAGCATACAATGTTCATAGCAGCTCAATTCACAATAGCTAGATTGTGGTGGAACCAACCTAGATGCCCTTCAATAGATGAATGGATAAAGAAACTGTGGCATATATACACAATGGAATATTACTCAGTCATAAAGAATAATAAAATTATGGCATTTGCAGGTAAATGGATGGAGTTAGAGCATATCATGCTAAGTGAAATAAGCCAATCCCAAAAAACCGAGGGGGGAATGATTTCTCTGATAAGTGGATGATGATACATAATTGGGGGGAGGCAAGAATGGAGGAAAGATGGATTATATATAGAAAAATGAGGAGTGCTGAGGGGATGGTAGGAAGGAAAGGTAACAGAATGAGACAAACATCATTACCCTATGCACACGTATACACAAATGGCGTGACTCTACTTTGTGTACAACTATAGAAACCAAACTTGTACCCCATTTGTGCACAATGAATCTAAATTTAAAAAATTTTTTTAAAAGATGATGGGAATACTGTAGTTCATTAAGAGAAAAGAAAATGTAATAAGGTAGACGTGAATTAACAATGTTTAAAAGGGAACACAGAATACAGAAGAGATGTAGCAGGTAGTGGATGTAAGGAGGGAAGAGAAAAACATGAAAAGAAAAGGGAGAGAAAAAGAAAGAACGATAAAATTTTGCTGTTAGCAAAAAAAAAAAAAAAAAAAAAAAAAAAAAAACCAAAAAAGAAAAAACAAAACAAAAAAAAAAAAAAACCCCTACCCCTAAAAAGACAAGATGAAAAAAAAAACTGTTCACAACAGCCAAATTATGGAATCAACTCAACTGCCCATCGGTAAATGAATGGATCAAGAAAATGTGGTATGTATACACAATGGAGTTCCACTCAGCCATCAAGAGTGAAATAATGGCATTTTATGGGTAAATGGGTGTAAATGGAGAAAATCATGCTAAGTGAAATAAGCCAGACTTAGAAAATAAACAGCCAAAAGTTTTCTCTCGTTACTATAGCACAAGAAGGTGAAGAAAGTGTCAAGAAAGGAGATTGAATTTCATAAAGATACATGGCAGATTAGTAGAGTAGAGAACTAGATGGAGGGAGGAAAGAAGGGAAAGGGGCATAAATATGGAATAATTATTATACTCTAATAAAAAATGCTTAAAACGAGAAAAAACAGGAATATACACATCAATCAGTCCAGCAAAAACATACATACAAACATACACACGGAAAAAAAACGATTCTTAATGAAAAATGAAGGAACTGTCTCTATGGAGGTGGTCAAAATAGTCAACGAGAGAGAAAGAGAGAGAGAGAGAGAACTAGAGAATGCACACAAGAAGGGCTGGGGGTTTTTAACCTTTTCCTCTTTTTGTGTTGCTCACTGAGCGACCCATTGGAGTGGCCTAAGATTGAAGCTGGTTGAAATAGCTCTCAGCCTCCCTTCTCACCAGAATAAGAAAGAATTCTACTCACGAGGCAGGGGAGTCAGTTCTCCATCCTCTCTGCTGCCCACAAACACAGCCTTCCCAGGCTTAGCCCTGAGTGTACTCACACCTGCGTGTTCAAATTCCTAACCTTCTTCATCTGGTCATCTGAGCTACTAGACTCATAGGAAAAGGAAGTTGGGCTCCCCCCCTCTTTTTTTTTTTTTACTTAAATCCCCCTGGGTACAATTTTTTCTGTGCCTGTTTCACTCGTATTCTGCTAGGTACATCCTAAGTCATATGGTAGGCATTTGCCTGGGCAGTATGGCAACATTTGCTATGACCTTGAGGATCCTCTGCAGCAACTACAGCATGGCTGCCTCAGGATGACTCCTATCTCAGCTCTCCCCAGCCAGTTGAGAAACGCAGAGTGCTGTTCAAACACCAGTTCACAATATAGCATCTGGATCAGCTAAGTTCAGTCTGCTTCCCTGATCTACAAGTTTTTCCATTCCAAATCTGTCCATTTGGTTTCTCTGTGTTCTCTGAGGTAGACCCACCCCTCTGCCCCTGCCAAAAATGGCCTGGCTCCAATGTAGTCTTTCTTCTTTGTTTAATGAATCCAAATTTCTGAGTCTCTAAGACACTCTGACTGTCCAATATTGAATTCTTGTGAAATCCTTCTTTCACCCACCTCACTAAAAAATAGGACTCCCACTGCTTGAATCCTGAAACACAAAGCAACTAGGAATGCAGCCTTCCTCTAATCTACCATCTTGAATCTCCTCCCAGTAACTTTTTTTTATAAACAGCAAAGAAACTGAAAACACAATTAATATAAGCACCCCCCAAATGAAATGCTTTAGGTATAATTCTAACAAACATGTGACTGCACAATTCTGATGAAAGAAATCAAAGGAGATCTAAATGAACAGAGAAATATTCCACATAGATGTATAGGAAGCTCAATATTGTCAAGGTGTCAGTTCTTCCTAAATTTAATGCAATCCCTATTAAAATCCCAGCAAGCTACTTTGTGGTTATTACCAAACTGATTCTAAGTTTATACAGAAAAGCAAAATTCCAGAAAAACTAACAGAATAATGAAGAACAAAAAGTCAGAGGACTGATATTACATGACTTCAAGACATATTAAAATGTTATAGTAATCAACACAGTGTGGTAATGCAGCATAGACAAAGTATCAGCAAAACAGAATTAACAGCCCAGAAATAGACCCCCACAAGTATAGTCAACTGATCTTTGATAAAGGAATAAAGGCAATTCAATGGAGAAAGGATTATCTTTTCAACACCTGGTGCTGGAACAACTAAATATCCACTTGGCAAAAAAACATCTAGACACAGACCTTGTATCTTTCACAAAAATTAACTTAAAATAAATCATGGGCTTCAATTTAAATTACAAAACAAGAAAACTCCTAGAAGATGACATATGAGAAAATCTAGGGAACCTGGGGTTTGGCACAGTGCCTTTTAAATACAATACCAAAAGCACAAACCACAAAAAAACAGTAAGTGGGACTTCATTTGAATTAAAAACTTCTGATCCTTAAAAAAAGACAATGTTTAGAGAGTGACACAGACTGAGAGCAATATTTGCAAAACATGTAACTGATAAAGGACTGGTATCCAAAATATACACAGAACTCTTAGTTAAAACTCAACAATGTCACATCAAACAATTTTTAAATGCCAAAAGATCTGAACAGACAACTCACCAAAGAAAATATACAGGTCAGATGGAAAAAATATGAAAATATGCTCAACATCCTGTCATTAGAAATTTGAAAATTAAAATACTACTTCACAACAAACTTTTTTTTTTTAACAAAACTGAACATACACTTACCATATGATTTGGCAATTACTTGGTATTTTTCACAAATGAATTAAAAATTGATGTCCACACAGAAACCTGCACACAAATGTTTATTGCAGCTTTATTCATGAAAATGTGAAAGCAACCAAGCAAACTTCAATAGGTAAAAACAAACCTTGTTAATCTACACAATGGAATATAATTCAGCACTAAAAAGAAACAAGCAAAAAAGCCACAAAAAGACATTGAAAGACCTTCAATGCATCTGCTAAGTGAAAGAAACCTGTGAAAAGACTATATACTAAAAAATTCCAAACACATGACATTCTGAAAAGAAAAAAACAAAACAAAAACAACTATGGATTTTGGCAGGAGAAATAAACAGGTGAAGCATGGAAAAGTTAAGGCAATGAAATAATTTTGTGTGGTACTATAGCAGGGCATACATGCTATCACATGTCTGTCAAAGCACACAGAATACACAATGGAGATTAACTGTAATTCAGCTATGGACTTAGCTAATAATCATAATGTTTCAATAAATGATTCATCAATTCTAACAAATCTAAGATGTTAATAACAGGAGAAATGGATGAGAGAAAATATGAGAAGTCTCTTTTCTTTCCATTTTTTTTTGTAAATGTGAAACTTTCCTAACAAAGTCTACTAACTTTTAAAAAAATGAAAAGACTGAAAAAAGTACTAGTATATTTTTAGATAATTTATTTTAGAAAACTAACAATACTCTTAAAGATATGAGGTCTCCTGATTTTATACGTTTTTTTCCTAGATAAAAGGTATATGGAGTTTTTTTTAAATTGTAGCAATATAGACATAATATAATCTTTTTAACCATTTTGAAGTCCACATGCTTTTATAAATAAGTAATAAATTGTCATTTATTGTACTTCTTGAGATTATCTGCATGAAGACATGGTTTACTTGCTTGATAAAAATATAGTAAAAATGAGCCTCCCCTAAAATAGTGTGATTTCAGAATTTTCAGTATCATTAGAACCAGCTTGAGAAATCTGAAATACAGAGGTTTACTCTGTGTGAGATACTAAATAGGAAGGTAAGGCCAGACAGATGACTACTTTAGAGTGATCCATGAAATTGCCAGGAAATATTGTGTAGTGATACAGGGAGTATGAAGAAATGAAGAGAACCTCTGAAAACAGCAAGTAGGCTTTTAAAATATCATACCATGGCTTAGAAGAGAAGATTCAGTGGCTGCACTTCCAGAAAAAAGAAATGACTATATCAGGAACATTTTGTGAAATGTTTCTAATACCCTTCCCCCCACCAAAGAAAAAATGTTTCAAATTAATATTGAGCAACATAACTGGGTTTGGACAGTTTGAACTCACTTCCTCTAAGACTGAGGCAATAGCATTAGCCTAGCAGCTAAGAGTCTAAAGAGAAAAGAAGGCAGCATACCAGGAATTAAAAAAAAAAAAAAGGTCCAAAAGAATACATGGAAGAAAGCAGACAAATTAAGCATGAAAAGTAGATTGTAGGCTAAAAAAACTTCAAAGGAAGGCTGTCAACAAATTAAATAATGTCTAGATCAGAATGTATAAACATTTAACACTGACTCCAGTAATTTGGCAACTTAAGTATTAACAGTATTTTCAGAAGAAAAATGAAAATCAAAGACTAAAAAAACTTGATTATCATAGGAATGGCAAAATCCAATTGCATTATTGACAGTAATATTCTGATTAAAAAATTTCCATAGTCTGTATCTTGATGGCAATCGCAAAAAAGATTTATGACAACCTTTACAAATAGTAAAATTTTCTTCTGTGTAAGTGTGATGCAGAGTAGTTCAACATGTCTTGGAGATGTAATACTAAGATGCTTAGTCTGAAAAACAAAGTTGGGGCTCAAGTAAGGATGAGCAACAGTTACAGAAAATGGTATCTTCTACAAACAAAGGGTTTGCATCCTTTCCTGCAAACCCTTGTAAAGTTTTAATGCATTCATCCAAGACGTACTTGAGATGCTACTATGTATAAAGGTCTGCTAGGACATGCAGGAAAACAAATGCTGAGTAAACACAGTCCTTAATCTTTGGTAGATTAGTCACAGAGGAAAACCAAAAAAAACCATTTATAAAAATGAAAGAAAGAATTGCTTGGTATATGGGAAGAACCCAAAGAGAAGAGACAGAAACTGGGTTCATTTATTCTACATGTTTACATGCCTGATATGAGTCAAGTACTGTTCTGGGATTAGGGAGAGATGAGTAAGCACAATAAGGGGAAACTTCCTCTCAGGGTGGATGAATTCAATTAAAGAACAAGGCATTACACACATTATATAGCAACCAAACTTGCACTTTCTTATGTAATTAAATAGGCACCTTATTGATATGAAGAAATCAAAACTCACTGAAAGCTCACCATTTGTTTTTCTTTGAATTCCCAGGAATTAAGTTCGGAAGTGACTTCTTTCCCTGATTTTCTCTGACTCCTCAATTTTTTTCCAGGAGAAGGACTTTTATCACAAATAGCAGTATTCATATCTTTTGACAATATGTATTTCTTCCTATAGATCAGAGATTCTTCAATTGTCTTATTTAGAAGAACTGATTTAAAAGTAGTTTCAGATTCAATGTGCCAATCACTCTGCTTGGTATTTTCAGTATTTTTCTGCTCTGAATACCGCGGATGATTTTGTTGTTGATTGTTTCTTTTGTACAATTCTTCTGCTTTATCTATTTTGTTAGGCTTCACTATTTCTTTATGTTTTGCCTTTTCTGCTTCTTCAGAGTCATCATCAGATATAGAAGATGATTTTTGTTTAGTATGTGTCTTGTTGATACCAATATCTAATGGAAGGATGAAAAATTAATTCTTATAAAATGCATACATTTATATTTTTATTTTTTATTTTTTTCAGTAATGGGAACTGAACCCAGGTGTGCTCTACCATTGAGATACATCCCAGCCCCTTCTTTACTTTAAACTTTGAGATAGGGTCTCATTAAATTGCCAAGGTGGGCCTCATGTTTGTAATCTTCCTGCCTCAGCCTACTGAAGAGCTGAGATTACAGGTGTGTGCCATTGCACCTGGCAATATCTAAAATTTTTTAAAACCCAAAATACTTGTTAGACATCCAAGAAAGTTATTATTTCCATGTATTACCACTTCATGCATATAAAGCTGTTTCACCTTGATTAAATGTGTCTCCAGAAAAAGTACTGACTCTTTGGTTATCACATAGTTTAATAGTTGTTACAGGTGTCCAACATGCCAATTTTGAGTTCATTTTATTTTCACAGATGTTGTCTAAAACACCAGGCAGTCTAGAAAACAAATGCATTTGCTTAATATAATATGAAAAATTAGCATATGACTCTTAAGACCTTGACTTTTATTTAGTCAATCTTTATTTAAAACAATCTGTTTAAACATGAAAATATTTTCATAAGACATGACAAAAATTAAAATTTAGAAAAAGTGCCATTACTCCTACTATTTTAATATCTACCTAAATATATCTTACACTTTTCATGTTCTAATGTGTTGTAAACCAAGTTAAATTTTTTTACATTCAAAAATTTAAAAAGCTTCATTCTTTTAAAATCTCTCACCTTGAAAAGAGTTATGCTAGTTAACATGGAAATACAGACCATTTCCCACTGTACTGTTATAATAACTGAGGAAGATTAATGCTATAACTAATATTACATTTTAATAATATAAAGGCCTTTCTCAAATCTGTTATATCCATCTAAAAGTAACAATATATACTAAATTATTTGATAAGATTTTCTCATACTTACACAGGTTTACCTATTTTTCCCACTGCCTGTGATTCAGGAACAATGTCGTGGAGTTCATCTAAATAAAACAAAAATGATATTTTCATTTTTCATATAGTTGGGAAGAATCAAAATAGGGGTTAGTATACAATTCCATAATCTCAGACCCCAATTTACTGGGAACAGAAATTGTCTACTATTTCTTTACAACCTCAAAAGATCCTTGCACATACCAAAACACATTCATTATAATGTTTTTTCTTTTTCAACTCAATGAAAGTCAGTGGGGTTAAAGAGAAGTATGGAGAGAAGTACCCTCTTTCTCTCTGCTATTTATTTATTCAGGTACCAGGAGCTGAACCCAGGGGTGCTTACCCAATAAGCAACATCCTCAACCTTTTTTATTTTGAGACAGGGTCTCGCTAAGTTAGCTAGAGCCTAAGTTGCTGAGGCTGGCTTTGAACTTGTGATCTTCCTGCTTCAATCTTCCAAGCTGCTGGGATTACAGGCATGTACCACTGCAAAAGCAACTAAAATTAAACCAAAAAGTACTTACTGAAATCTTGGTTTGGGAATTCGATGTCCTCCTTTTCTGTCTTTTCTACAACTTTAGCAGTTTTGATATGCTACAAACACAGGAAACATTAATGTAAACTTGAATTAAGGCATTATATAAAACCTTATAAAAGTCAGGGTATTAAGATTTGAAAAAGTAAATTTGTCTTGCTGTGAAAGTTGGACAGTGTGCATATTTCATAAATGTTATGCCCATTCTAGAAATACTGCCTATTCTGAAACAGAGGAAACTACCTTTCATTGCAAACAAGGAGACAGAAGACCCTACAAATTTTCTAATCCCATCTATAGCTAGAATAGTAATTCTCATCTGTTACTGACAATTTCTAGAACCTCCATGGCACATCGCCTCTTGTTGCTGATGTCATAGTCTACACCTCTTTTCTGTCTTTCCACTAAAGAGGAGCTGGAAATTATCAAGTATTAAATTATTTTTAAATTTTTGGCCACTACCTACCCAGGAAGTTCTTATCTGCATTAACCTTTCCTTTTTCCACAGCCACAGACTCACACTTAATGCAGATAAAATTAAAATGTGCCATCACTTTCAGAAAATATCCTCTCTATCCCAAGATATTTCACCGTGCTTTAACAATCTTTTCTATTTAATTTAGCCAAGGTTGTCTACACTTGGAAAGAGCTGGAGAAAGATGCAGGTATGTTTTTGGTTGTCACAGTGACAGAGGGTTCTCCTGACAATATGTAAGCAAGACTCCAGCTTCCATGCCTATCATTTACAATATTCAGGACTATGCCAAACAACTGAAAATTGGTACCCTTGTTAATAAATACTTAGTTCAGTAATTTGAACCATTACTTTTACTATTTTTCTCTTCAACTCATATTCTTTATTTTCCACACCCATTTTAATTTTTAAAATGGGTGCTCCTTCTTTAAATTTTAGCACAAAGACTACTATGCTTTGAGAATACTGCACACATTTTATGAAGTAATGTCATGATCAAATTCAGATTTACATCTCAATATTGCCTAATACTTGTACTTATTCTCAGACTTCTCCTTTAACTCTTAGTAGATTTTAGATCTTTACATGCTCCTGACCCCTGCTTCAACAGATCCGAAAGAAATTTACCATGTTCACACTCCAGAGGAAAATAAAAACCCATTGTTTCTCATCTACAAACTTTTGTTTGTTTCTCCAAGGCACCACTTTTTCTTATCCATTCCCTGTTCTGTCCCTTCAACAACCTGGAATGAATGCCCTTCTCTTCAATATTCATGTGACTAACCTTTGCTGATACTTTAAATATCAATCCACCCTTCCATATATCCTTAAAAGGTCTCTGCTGATTTTCACCTTCTCCTCCAGCTATATACTTAAGCACCTGACTCTTCAATGGTTCTTAACTGAAACCTCCATTTACCTCTGATGATGCTTACACTATATTGTGATTATCTTATTAACTTGTCTAATCCCATAAGAGACTTTGAAATACATAAGGACAGAATCCATTTGGATCTCACATTTCTGTACCCACTAAAGCCTTCCCTGGAGCAGATGTTAACTTGTATCACAAACCCTTCAAGAATGATAGAAAGTCCTTTTCTCCTAACAGTGTATAAACTGCAATAATACTGAACAGATGTTCATAAGTTTTACTGCAAGCATAGTAAATGAGTCATATTCCAGAAAGAACCTACTTTCAAGAATAAATGATATCTAGAAAAACTATAGATATATAAACAGTGAGAAACTGCTTATAAAAGAAGTTAACTCAATATATATTTCTATGATAATCTGATAACAATTTTAAAAATACTCCCCAACTATAATTACTTTGTCTGTATTATTTCTTCTATTTACTCCTTCAGCAGATCTAGGTTTTAGTGTTACAGCATTATCCAATCCATTTTCTGATGGTTTAGAAAGAGCAGCTTTTTCTGCAGAACTTATCATTTGCAGTGGTGGTTTAATTCTTCTTCTTCGTGGTGTTGCTAAAAGGAGGACAAAGGATGGCAAGAGTTTTTTTTTTTTTTTTTTTCTTTTCCTTTTTTTCTATTGACGTACTTTTCAAGTGAGGAAGATGAAGTTCTAGGACAGTTTCCAAGTTTCTAGTTTACAGGAATAAGTGGACATGCATGCCACTCATCATGATAAGTAGAGAAAACATGTCAGGGAAGGAAGTAAGAGAGACGTAATTTTAGACCTATTAAGTTTGAGGAACCTGTCACACATTAGGCAATTGCCCAGAAGATTTGAGGAATGGAAGGTCAATATTAAATTGTCAGGAAGACAAATACTTTGTTTAAAGCCACTAGCACAAAGTATCAATTTTTTCTAAACTTTTAACTGTTAGTATGTGCCAGGCACTGTCTAAATGTTTAACAAAGATTCCTTGTTAAATGATGATTTTCATTTAAGCCTCTAATCTTGAGGAGATAAACACTTTGGTTCTGTATCACAGAAAAGACACTGGTTCTAAATTTAGCTAGACAATAATCTGTACAAAATAAACTGGGAGACAGGAATAGCCAAGCAGTCTGTTTAACCATTATCAATGTTTTAATCATTATGTTATGCTGCCTCCTGCTTAAATTATGATAAATCATTAATGCCTGATATTAATATTTTGAAAAATGTTTATATCTTAATGCCCATTATATCTTTCTTCCCATTAGAAGACATTTGTGATTCATATTTTTATGTCCTTTCAGGAAAATTATATCAGAATTTCCCTGAATTAAATATTTTCTCCTTTAAAATATAGTACTCGTTAAAAATCTTTTCAGACTTTAAAACTTACATGTGTTGATTAAAAGTACTGGACTTCTCACAGTGTATCTATCTGCACCAGGAACAATCATCGATGCTTCAGACATTTTTCTTTTGCTAGGAGTAGTTATCTTAAACCATGAGAAACAACTACAGTAAACATACACTGTCTCTTGAAATTCAACATCCTACAATCTTACTTAAAATATGCATAAGATATATGCTTTTTAAAAATAACACAATATCCAGAAATTTCTGTGTTTCAGGCTGACTTGAAAGGTTTTATTCACATTTGGTATTGAATGAATAATCAAAACAAATCAGAAATATTGTTGAAAATATTTACAGAATATCCAGATTTATACAATATAGTACCTTCATGTACAAACTGAAAATATTTTATTGATATTGTTTATCTAGCTAACCACTGACTTGCAAATTCCTATTTCATAAGGATGATATTTGTATACATGCTTAGATAAAATTATTTTAAAAATGCTTTCATAATGTTAAACATTCTTTAAAACTTTCACACACTTTTTTGAAAATGGAATTAATAATCTGTGCAAATCAAAATGCTTTTGGAGCAAAGTCACTACAGGAATTCAGAGATCTGGTGGCACGTAAGGAGAGGCTCCAATAAGGATCTGTATTTTTCTACATCATCCCAGAGTGAATGATTTACAAGAGTAACAGAAGCAGATACGCAGAGTGGGGACTATAGGGGTTAGGTGTTTCTGAGGGTACCACATAAAGGAATAGATGGTAACATAACATATGGAGGCATAGGAGAGCTGTGTGTGTGTGTGTGTGTGTGTGTGTGTGTGTGTGTGTGTGTTCAAAGGAACGATCCCCTAAATCAGAGGGGGAAAATAAACAATGGAGCAGGGAATAGGTATAAATGTGGGATGTGGGGTAAGGGTGGCAAATACAAGAGGAAAAGGAATTTTAATATTAACTAGAAAAGGAGCTTTGAAACCAATAGATTCTTCTTAAAGAAATTATGGTTCTTGTGACATATGGAATGGGAACTGAAAAGTTCCTTATTCACATGAATGCCTCAAATAGGTAATCCTCATTGAAGACACAGCAGGCATTTAACAAAAGTGTGGCTTTTTTCCAAGTTTAGCAAGCTTAAGACTTTTCCAAGAGTTTACAATACAATAAGTTTAAAGTGAGATCAAAGAATCTGCATTTTTAATAAGCACCCAGCATGATTCATGATTGTGAAATCAAGACACTGAAGCTAGTTTTTATGATCTAACTGTCTAGAGGAAATAAAGATGTCATTTTTCATTTAATTGAGGACACAGACTAAAGGAGAAAATACGGAGTAAAAAATCATTCCAAAATGTGTGGAAAAGCCTATGGCATTTGCTGGTAAATGGGTGGAGCTGGAGAATATCATGCTAAGGGAAATAAGCCAAGCCCCAAAACCCAAAGGCTGAATGTTTTCTCTGGTAAGTGGATAATGATACATAACCGTGGCGGGGGGTAGGGGGTGGTGGGAAGTGGCAGGGAGGGGGACAGGAAAAATAGTAGTCTGAGACAGACAGTATTAACCTATGTATATGTAAGATTACATGAATCGTGTGAATCTACATTATGTACAAGCATAGATATAAAAAGTTGTACCCATTTGTGTAAAAAAAATAAATAGGTAAAAGGAAAGTATGGAAAAGCCTATGGAGAGTCATAGTTCCTAAAGATAAAAGATTAATAAAATCTGAAATAGAGTAAGTTCCAAGAAGAAATAAAAATGAATTGAGACTTGTAAATACAAGTATGCTTTAGATGAAGAAAGGTTAAAAGAAATGGAACAAGCAATGTGATTGCAGGTCTACAGAACTATATCAAAATCTATTGAGTCAGTGGGATAAACACAGAAATTATGAAACTTTTTGAGCAAAAGAATACTGTCAGGACACTGATATTTAAGCAAATTCACTGGTATACCAGGGATAGCTTAGAGGAGGAAGCGATAGTGTCAAACATCAATTAGGAGGCTACTTTAACCTAGGTGTCCTGAGATGAGTAACAGCAGAAGGAACAAAGAACAAAGGCTGAGAGAGATACCATGAAAGGACAGTCATCGCCATCTTGGTTATAGACATGGGGGAAGAAGATGCCAGCATCAAGGATAGCACCAGAAAAATTAATAGTAGTGTTATTGAGGTAGGGAAGCAGATGCAGATTTTTGGCAAAAAGTAATTGAGATTAGACTTCAGAGAGTGATTTGAAGACACACACAAGACAGAATCTTAGAAAAAAGAATAGAAATGCACTGACAGAGGACTTTGAGGACAAGTCTGGCACACTTAAATTATGTGCACGGAAGGAGTAAAATGTTCAGAACACTGGTTATTAAGCTTTTGGAGAAAATCTATGAAAAGGTAGATGGGAGAGAAAGTATCTCTGATGTAACAGAAGTAGGAAAAGAATGAGAATGCCAATTCCACAGTAAACCTGTTCTAACTTCTAACCCCACACAGATACATAATTTGACAAAATACTATCTTCTTTTGTTTGCATTTGCGAAACATGGGAGGGAACTGAATTGTTATTTATCAAGGTCATTAATATATAAATACTAGCTAGATGTTTTTCTATACTTATATATAACAATGATATGAATTATACAGTTCTATAAACAACTATTTTGATACATATTTACCTCGAGTGGACTATTTTTTCCATTTCCTTGGTTACTATTTTTTATGTATTTTGGAGGTTCAGCAAATTCCTTTTGAGGATTAGATTTTTCTTTTAAACTACCGAGTTCTTCTTCCACTGGTGAGAATTGACTTTCTGGCACTAGAATCTTGGTGGAGAACGTAGAAAAACACTATTCTTAAAACTGCAAGCCATAAAAAGTTCTGAAAACCTACATCATGTTTTAATAAAGCTCCTACTCACCTCACATTTACAAATGTCAACTTTTTCCCTCTTCTATCCATATACCAATTTTTACAAAGTAACTCAACTAAAAATATCTACCTGCAAACAAGTTTTGCCTTTAGTGGAAGAACATACACTTCTAAACTATAAAGTTGCCAAAACTGTTTATCAATAACTCTCTAGTCTTTGTACTAAAATTATCCTTAGTGACTTTATAAAAATCGTACACATTTTATTAGAGTATCATTTATATTGAGACCATGTGCTTTTTTTAGATATTCACCACATATCAACTTTATTACTGTTATTATTTACTCTTAAACCTTGCCCAATGATAAAAATCAAGTAAGTCAGAGATATACCTGTGATCCACTTGCATCAAAAAGTATATGCACAGATGTTTTGGCAACTGAAATACCTTGTTTTCTGGCAAATTCCTAAAATTCAATTCAAAGTAATGTCATTTTCTTTACATTTAATGCAATTATTTCCTACCTATTTTCTCCACAACTACCAAAAGACCCTTCCTCAGAGTACTTCAATTATTTCCTACTAACCATAGTCTCCTTCGCTTACCACCACTTTGGTCCCTGTACAAGGGTTCCTCACCAATATATCTTACTATCTTTCAGCATAAATTTTCTGTACTATCTAAACTTTTTAACAGAATATCTCCCCAAACATCAGACAAACTGTCACCTTAAATTATCATTAAATAATATTTGGCTTAAATGTTTTTCTTATCCAAATCCTTAATCAAATCCTTCTTATCCAAATCCTTCTGTAACTTTGAAGGCCATGTAAGCCTCAACTTCACAATAATGCCTAATGTTCAAACCTCTTATGAATATTCTCTTTCTTCAATTTCCATATACAATTTATTTTCCCTAGACTAATTACTTATATCTTCTGAGGTATCATTTGTATAATTCTTACGATGTTTAATATCTTGACAACAGTGCTTTGTCTCATTTTACTTTTTAAATATATGCCAGGAATTCAATAATGTTCTAAGCAGCTGCTGTTAATTCTATCATCTGAGCTATTTTCTAACAGACATCTCAAAGGATATGGCTAAAAAGATGATGGCTATTCCACAGTACAAATTTAAAGAACTACATGTCATTTTAAGAAATGCAGAATGAGGAAAAGAAAGTAATGGAACTTTTAGTCCCAAACTGGGTTTCCAGAATTATGAACATAATAAATATTTAAGGAGTTTAAAAACTTACCCTGTATTTATCGGCACCAAAAATTTTTTGAGTCACATTAGTGATTTCTAATGATACATCAAAATACAAAAGCAATTCCTTCCCTTCTCTTTTACCAATTTTTACTTTATTTTTCAGAATTACAGTCAGTAGCTTCTTTGATTCTATCACTGTATACAAACAAATCACATTGATTAGTTTATATTAATTTCTATATCATTTTACTATGAATAAGAAAAACATACAGCATATTAATTTAGATTAATTGAATCACACTTCAAACTTATAGAATTAAACAGTGTTTAATCAATTCTGGCACTACCTACCTATGTAAATAAGTCAATTTACCTTTGAGAGTCACAGTGTCCTGGATCTATAAATTACTTGCTAAAGCCATAACTAATGAAATAGAGCATACAACAGGTCCTGGACTCTAACAGATTCTTAACAAAATATTCCTAAAATACATTTGAGAGAACTCTTTCCTTAACTTTAAAAAAGGTTAGCAAAGAAAAATGGCTAATTTAATACAATCACTAAATTTCTAGGCATAAGCATCTATTCAAATATTTCTATTATATACAGTTGTCACAAACATGTAACAAATAACATTTGATAAAAATTGTCAAGAAAATGTGAAGTGAATATAGTTCTTATCCTCAATGAATTTTTAAATCCACCAAAAATATTGTAAATGCCAGTTTATAAGTGATACTTCACTCCCCAGAAAAGTTATCTACAAATCACCTGGCACTTGATTAATTTGCCTATATTATGGAATAAGCCCCAGTCCCAAGACCACCATAGCTCCTATCTTACCTATGGTGAGGCTGCTATTGTTGGCTGAGAAATCTCCATATCTACCCCCAAAATATACTATTAGGCAGGAAGAAGACATGTAAAAGGTAGAAGGACCAAAACAAAATATGGAATTTCTGCATTTCAAAAAGCTCTATAGGCCATTACATGATATGCTGTAAGAGACAAAATAACCCTACGGGTTATGAAGTTTTCTGATTCTTACGAAGTTTGCTGAAACAGAAAATGTTTTAAGTGCTTTTGCATATATATGTTTGTGAAACTTCCACAGTAATGCCCTTTGATGGTACAAATTATTAAGAGACCGAAGATAGTGGTGACAGTTTCTAATTCAAGGAGGAGTTGAAAAACAGTCAAGGGCAACAGTAACAAGTTTTCAGGATTCAGAGATGAAAATTTAGGTGGCTTTTAAGATGATAATGTGTCCTGTTATGATGATGAAGATTGAAACATTTGTAATCTTTATGGAATGTTTTTGTTGATTGGTTTATCCAATACTGCATTTTTTTCTGCAGTTTGCTGTGAACTTAAATGTAATATTTGCTTTCATTGGTTGCAAGCACATTGAGATTACTTCAAATTTGTGATTTTGTTGAATACTTTACACTTGTCTGTAGAAAGACTGATGCACATATATTGTGACTACCTATACAGAAATTTATTGATATTTATTATATTTTATTGATTACTGAAATGAAATTTCTGGTACTTGCTTCAACTCCCTGGAGTATGTTCATGATTTGCTTTGTTTTTTAATTTGTTAGCAATATTACTGAGATTCCAAAAGACTTCCTGTTACATTGCTTACTATAAAATTTAAATATTTATGGATATAAAAAATCAGAACTTTAGTAACATATTAAGATAAATGGATGGTATTCTAGTATACTATAGTTACAAGAATATGTATGTTAATATGCTTTTATCCTGTAAAGTCATTTAGAAAAATCTTTTAAACCATATATACCTCATTTTTATATAAAAATATTCTCATGAGTCATCACTTCAAACATGGGACAAAGGGAATGAGAAGACATTCAAAAGATGTTAAGAGGTAAAAATGAATGATCATGGAAAGTGGGTTATGTACAGGAAAGGAAACAGTCAGTAATGACTTCCTTATTTGGCCAAACTAGATGATTATCATACCATTTATTAAGACAGGAAATGAAGAAGGAGTTCTTTAGAGTATGATAATGAGCTTAGTTTCATACATAGGTTTTAGATATTTGTGAAAATATCCAAGTAGAAAAGTATTATATCTGCATCTAGAGTTTGGCTGAGAAATAAGAAAAAAATATTTAAAAATAAGTTGCCAACACTGTCAAATGTGAGTCAGTATAAGGACTGAAGTATCTGTACTTATTTTAATTATGAGTTACAATTATAATCTTGACAGTGGAAAAATTTCAGTGGACTTCTTATACAATAGAATATATTAGGAACAAATTAATAGGAAGAAGAGAGGAGTAAAACTATTCTTTCAAAATTGGCTATGAATGGGAAAAGAGCTAGAAAATGACATGGCTTTTTGTTTAAAGATGTAGACATGTGACCCCTTTTATATGCTGAGAAAAGATAAATGAGCTATTAAGAAAAAGGAAGAAGATATAAGAAATGAATTGATGGAGCAAATAACTGAAAAATGTGAATGGAGAACTCAGAAAAATTAGCTTTCCAAAAGAATAGATATACCTTTTCCATTTACAGAAGGTGTTTTTTTTTCCTTTTTTCTTTTTTTGGGGAGGTAGTGGGTGAGGGTATAGGGATTGAACCCAGGGATGCTTTACTACTCAGTTATATCCCCAACCCTTTTCATTTTGGGACAGGCTCTCACTAAGTTGCTGAGGCTGGCCTCAAACCTGTGATCCTTCTGTCTCAGTTTCCCAAGTTGCTGGAATTACAGGGGTGTGCCACTGTACCTGGCTATAGAAGAGATATTTTAGAAGGATACAGATACAAGATGTTTGAGATGGAGGGTCTGAAAAATTAAATCTCTAGGCATTCTTACCTGAAAAATTCGTTTTTCTGGGTTATCACATCACAGTAAAATAGAGGAAAAGAAAAAGGAGAACCCATCTTAGGGATGGTTATAAAGATTTAAATAGCTGCTGATGAGAGCCAGAAAGAAGAGGGTCACTAGAGACATGGAGGACTGCCAAGGAGCTGTGGGAGAATCTGAAGTTGAAAGTTAGAGACTTCCATTTCAGATGTGGTAAATTGTGGCAGGCCAATATCCTCCTAGAAAATAACAGGAAAAAATAATAACTTACATGTTTAGTTCTTTTACCTATTCATTTATTGGGTTATTATGATTAGTGTTAAGTTTTTTGAGTTTTTACTATATTCTGGATATTACTACCCTGGCAGAAGAGTAGCTGGCAAAGATTTCTCTCCCATTCTGTAGGCTCTCTCTTCATATTCTTAAAAATTTCCTCTGCTGTACAGAAGCTTTTAAATTTGATGCCATCCCACTTATTGATTCTTGGGCTTTATTTCTTGAGTTTTAGGGGTCTTGTTAAAGTCATCAGTGACAATACCAATAAGGAGAAGTGTTGAGTCTAGGTTTTCTTCTAACAACTGTAAAGTTTCCTAATTCCAAATTATTTGATCCACTTGAGTTGACTTGTGCAGGGCAAGGGATAGGGATCTAGTTTCATTCCTTTACATACAGATAGCCTTTTTAACAAATGCTGATGGAAAAACTGGTTACTTTTCTCCAACATATGTTTTTGGCACCTTTGTGAAGTATCATATGACTATCTCTGTTGGTTTGTCTGTCTCTTCTCTTCTATTCCATTGGTCTTCCTGTATTTTTTTTTAGTTGTAGGTGGACACAATACCTTTATTTTTATGTGGTGCTGAAGAGCAAACCAAGGGCTTCTTGCGTGCCAGGTGAGCACTCCTACCACTAAGCCACAACCCCAGCCCTTCCTGTGTGCTTTGCTGTTTTCATCATTGTAGCTCTACAGTATAACTTAAGGTATTGTGATGTTTCCATATCACTCTTTTTGCTTAGTATTGCTTTGTTATTCTGGACTGTTTTTTGGGACTGTTTTTTCAAGTTCTATAAAGAATGTCATTGGTATTCTGATGGGGAATGCATTGCATCTGTATAGTGCTTTTGGTAATATGTTCATTATGGCAATACTAAATCTGCCTTTCCATCAACATGGGAGATCTTCCCATCTTCTTAGAGGTTTTTCAACTCCTTGGTTAGATTTATTCCCAGTTATTTTCTGGTGCATGGGAGGATGTTATGAATGGAATAGTTTTCCTGATTTCTTTCTAAGTAGACTCATTATTTGAGTATAGGAAAGCTATTGATTTTCTCTTTTAGTCTGTATCCTGCTACTTTGCTGGATTTCTTTATCAACTCTAGAAGTCTTCTGGTGGAGCTTTTTGGGTCTTGTATATATAGGATTAACAGACACTTCTCAAAAGAAATACAAATGACCAAGAAACAAATAAAAAAAATAGTTCAACATCCCTAGCAATCAAGAAAATTAAAATTAAAACAATACTGAGATTTTTACCTCATTTGAGTTAGGATGGCAATAATTAAAAGAATACAAATAATATACGTTAATGAAAATGTGGGAGAAAAGATACATGCATGCATTGTTGGTGGGACTCCAAATTAGTACAACCATTTTGGAAAGCAGTATGGAGATTTCTCAAAAGACTTTGGAACCATCATATGACCGAGATATCCCACTCCCTGGTATTTACCCCAAAGATCTAAAGTAAGCATGCTATAACATACTATACTATAATTACAACGTTCTAGAGTGATAAAGGCTCTGAGTTTTCTATTTGTTACTCCAGGAACAACTGATTAGTTAAATATTTGCTGGTGTATTTTGGCTCCAGCAGAGTTTTCTTTCTAAGCCTACAATCAGAATTGTCAAATGTTCCTATTGGAAAAAAAGACTGCAGGTCTTTCTTGTTACATCTACCTACTCTGATACTTTTAAACATGATTTTTTTTCATTTTTATTATTTTTAATGTTATTAATATTATAAAATAATGAGGCTCATTTCAATGTATTCATACAAGCATGAAATATGATTTATTCCATTTCTTTTTTTTCTATCTTTTTTTATTTAATTTTTTGATTCATTGAACACAAATGGAGTACAGCAATTGTTTTTCTGGTTGTACACAAAGTAGAGTCACCCCATCTGTACATTCATACATGTACACAGGGCAATGATGTCTATCATACATACTGTTATTATTCTTACCCCCCAACCTCAATCCCACCCCTCCCTTCCCTCTATGCTCTCTATCCTTTCTCCATTCTTGCCATCATTCCACCCCATATTATGCATCATCATTCATGTTCTTGGATAGGCAGAGTTAATATTGTCAAAATGGCCATACTTCCAAAAGTGCTATACAAATTCAATGCAATTCCAATTAAAATCCCAATGACGGACCTCATAGAAATAGAGCAAGTAATCATGAAATTCATTTGGAGGAATAAGAGACCCAGAATAGCCAAAGCAATCCTTAGCAAGAAGAGCGAAGCAGGGGGTTTCACAATACCAGACCTTCAACTATACTACAGAGCAATAACAAAAACAGCATGGTACTGGCACCAAAGTAGACAGGTAGATCAATGGTACAGAATAGAGGACACAGAGACAAACCCACATAAATACAGGTATCTCATACTTGACAAAGGAGCCAAAAACATACAATGGAGAAAAGACAGCCTCTTTAACAAATGGTGCTGGGAAAATTGGAAATCCATATGCAGCAAAATGAAACTAAACCCATCTCTCTCACCCTGTACAAAACTCAACTCAAAATGGATCAAGGACCTAGAAATTAGACCAGAGACCCTGCATCTAATAGAAGAGAAAATAGGTCCAAATCTTCATCACGTTGGCCTAGGACCAGATTTCCTTAACATGACTCCCAAAGCGCAAGAAATAAAAGCAGGAATCAATGATTGGGATAGAGTCAAACTAAAAAGCTTTTTCTCAGCAAAGGAAACAATCAGCAATGTGAAGAGAGAGTCTTCAGAGTGGGAGAAAATCTTTGCTACACACATTTCAGACAGAGCACTAATCTCCAGAATCTACCAAGTACTCAAAAATCTTTACACCAAGAACACCAATAACCCAATCAATAAATGGGCCAAGGAAATGAATAGACACTTTACAGAGGAAGATCTACAAGCAATCAACAGATTTATGAAAAAATGTCCAACAGCCCTCGTTATAAGAGAAATGCAAATCAAAACAACCTTAAGATTTCATCTTACCCCAATTAGAATGTCTTTTATTAAGAACACAGGCAACAACAGGTGTTGCCGAGGATGTGGGGAAAAGGGTACACTCATACATTGCTGGTGGGAGTGCAAGTTGGTGCAGCCACTCTGGAAAGCAGTGTGGAGGTTCCTTAGAAAACTGGGAATGGATCCACCATTTGACCCAGCTATCCCACTCCTTGTCCTTTACCCGAAGGACTTAAAATCAGATTACTACAGTGATACACTGATGTAGATTACTACATCAATGTTCATAGCTGCTCAATTTACAATAGCTAGATTGTGGAACCAACCTAGATGCCCTTCAATAGATGAATGGATAAAGAAACTGTGGTATATATACACAATGGAATATTACTCAGCCATAAAGAAGAATAAAATTATGGCATTTGTAGGTAAATGGATGATGTTGGAGACTATTATGCTAAGTGAGATTAGCCAATCCCAAAAATCCAAAGGCCGAATGATCTCTCTGATTTATTCCATTTCAATCTCTAGTACTTCTATTTTCCATCCCTCCTTCTCTCTCCCTGCTCCTTCTACTCTATTCTACTCTTATTGGTCTTCCTTCTATTTATTTATTGGTTTTGTCAACTGGCATCTTCTAAATGTACATAAAAGTGGAATTCAATGTGATATATATTCATAGTTGTACTAACAGCATAATTTAGTCAATTTCTTATTATAGTTCTGCCCCTCTCCCATCCCTGTCCTCCCTCCCCCTTGACTTCCTTCCTTCTACTCCACTGTTTTAACTTCTATTTTCAATGGGATGCCCCCACCATTATTTTTAATTCCTCACTTCTGTCTTCCACAAAAATGTGACAAACATCTGATCTTTGACTCTGAGTTTAACTTATTTCAATCAACATGATGGTTTCCAGTTCCTTCCATTTACCAGCAAATGCCATAATTTCATTCTTTTTTTATGGCCGAGTAAAATTTCATTATATATGTATATACACACACACATATCTTTATCCATTCATCTGTTCACAGGCACCTGGTATGGTTCCATAACTGGGCTATAGCGAACTGTGCTGGTATAAACACTGACATGCATGTATCACTACAGCATGCTGATTTTAGTCCTTTTGGATTAATATCAAGGAATAGAATAGCTGGGCTGTGGGATAGCTGATTTTCCCTACCTAGCAATAAAGGAGATGGATAGAAGCTGCTTTGAAGAGGCAGAGTTCTCTTGTCTAATTGCTCTGGCTAGGACTTGTAGTATATATGTGTGTATAAATATCATACTGTATACCTCAAATACATAAGGTTTTTATGTATCAATTTTTTAAGTAAAGTGCTGCTTGAAACAGGGACCAGCCTCAAACATGGGGTAAGTTTCCTTCTCAAAACATTTACTAGATTTTGTACTGAATGAACTAAGAGGCTGGAGAGCTGGGGTAGAATCCTCTAAAAGACAGAACTGTATCTCTCACAGTCTTCTCAGGTTCAGAAGACAGAAACCTATCAGATTCATAATCACACCAAAAGAATAAAGGCAACCAAGGTGGAGAGAAACCCTACTAAAATGAACCAAACATGGACTAGCATCCATGATTGTACATCACTGATTAGTTCTTTACTCTCCACTTAAGAAAAATGAAGAAACCCTCTCTGGTGGAAGAAGCGTCTGAAGACTCTACAGTTGTTTCATATACAATGTCCAGCAAAAAGTTACTTTACATACAAAGAGACAACAAAGTATGATTGATCAAGAGAGGAAGCAACAAACCTTATAAGATGACCCGAAGATGATTCAGGTAATAGAATCATGTATTATTACAGCCAATAGATCTAACATGGTCTTTAAAATAACTATTTTATGCTAAAGAAAAAAATGGAGATAGATAAAATAGGGAAAAACGAATTATCTCAGCAGAGTCTATGAAACCTATCATAAAACAAGTTAAAAGATAGAAGGAATATGTGAAAAACTGTCACAATCTGCCATGGTTTAAATGTTTCATTTTGTACCTACCAAAACTCATGTTGAAACTTAACTCCTCAATGTGGCGATGTTGGGAGGTAGAGCCCAGTGGGAGGTGGTTGGCTCATGAAGACAGAGCCCCGTGAGTGGATGAAAGCCCTCTTAACTGTGCATGAGCTCTCTCTCTCACACAGGACAGTGTTCCTGCCAGAGCAGGTTGTTACACAAGCCAGTTTTGCTTCCTTGGCTTTCTTGTTTCCTCTCTTGCCATGTGATTCCTTCCATTTTCTTCCATGAGACCCTCAGCAGAAGCTGAGCAGATGTAGTCACTTGGTTACGGGCTTTCCAGCCTCTAGAACTGTGAGCCAAAACAATACCTCTTCTCCTATAAATTATTCAGCCTCAGGTATTTTGTTATTGCAACAGGAACAGACTAAGCACGAAATACTTCATGGAAAAAAAAATGTCTCCCATCCTCCAACCTCAGATACTAGGCAATGATGTCTGCTTGCAAAAATTTCTATCAGCATTGCAATGAACTGACAATGAAACAAGAAGGTAGGTCTGACCATTTAAAGTGCTGGCAAAGCTGTAGAACAACTGGAACAATGAAGTATACACCGAGTGAAAATATAAATTGGTAAAATCACTTTGGTCAACAGTTTGGAAGTATCTTAAAAAGGCAAACGTATACCTATAGTATGATGTGACCACTGTACTCCTTAGCAATTTACCCAAGAGAAATACAAGCACATCCACATAGACAACTATACGTGAATATTTAGAGCAGCATTTTTAATAACTAAAATCTGGGAGTATTCCAAAAGGTGAATGGATGAATAAACTGAAACACCCATACAGTACAATTCCACACAGCAATAAAAATAGTAACTACTGAAACACGCAAGATGGTTGAATCTAAAGATATATTATAAAAGAAAGTCACTAGATAGAGAGATAAACCTTATTTATGAACTGAAATACTTACTATTGTTAACATCTCATTATGTTATATTGATCTAAACTCTAATCATAATTCCAGCAGGCTTTTTGGAGTGACTGATAAATTCTGAAAAATTACGGGTAACCAAAATGCCCAGAATTTCCAGAACAATCATGGAATGAAAAAAAAAAATTCACAATGTTGGAAAACTTGCATTAGCTGATTGCTAGATTCCAATTTTATATATAACTATAATGCACCAACTAAAAATAAATAAATAAATAGAAGACCAATAGGGGTAGGAAGGGAAGGGATAGTACTCAGATTGAAATGGAAACAAACTGTTATATGCAGTTATGAATAAACCAAAATGAACCCCACTCTTATATATAACTATAATGCACTAAAAAATTCCAATAAAAAATTATCACCACCAATAAGCACAAGAAAAGTGTTCAACATCACTGGACATTAGGGAAATGCAAATAAAAATCATAAGGAGATAATACTAAATTTCCACTGAAATGACTGAAATATATCTTAATATATGAATTTGTAATGACACCAGTCTGACAGATTACATGATTTTATCCAGTAGCACTATGCAATTAATTCCAGTTAAAGGAGTAGAGAAACTATGTTTGGATTTAATCCAGCAAATGGGATGGAAATATAAGAGCCTTGCAAATATCAACAAGCAAGAGGTCAGATTGATTGATCATGGATTCTAGACCTATGAAAAGGAAGGGAAAGGAAAAAGAACAGGAAGGAACTGGGAGATCAGAGGGAAACATGGAGTAGGGAATTTGATGACTTTATAATGTGAACATCTGAAAATGTTAATTTTGTTTTCATTAGTCTACTGTGTTATCCCAAAGAAGATAGAGTTTCTATTCCAGGAGATAAGAATCAAGAAGAGAACTATAAATAACAAAGCTTCAATGTACCTTCAATGCTGTACATTTGTACTTTTGCTTCAGGCACAGTGACTGCTTCCCATTGATGATCCTTAAATGTAAAAACAAGTGTTGACAATAAAGTATAGTTTATTCCTGATTTAAAACATCTTTAAATATCAATTTTTAAGTTATATAATGATATAATAGTATTGATATAAATTCTTATTCTTACTGCCCAAAAAGAATGAATGTTACTATTTGAGGATACCCTTTTAAAAAATGTTTCCAAATCCTTTTATTCCTCCTTTGAAATATTTTGTGAAGTTGCAGTCATTCCTCAGTTTGCACCACTACTACCTATATCTCAAGTCTTAAATCATAATACTCTTTAATTGATTATTCTTGGATTCGAAAACTCAACGTGCATGAAAAGCCTATAAATAATGTGTGCCCTTTCAAGTATTTTCATTAAAAATTTGTATAAATAAAATAATACTGAATTTTCAAAGTTATAGTACAAATTATACCTAGTCCTAAAAATAATGGGACCGTAAACCTTCCAGTAATCTTGTGAGGAAAACAGTTCTAATTATTTGCTCTTTAAAGAAAAATGCTTATAAATGAAGACGTACAGAAATTCCTCACTCTCTTCGTTAATTCTCTTCACTTCTTTGCCTTAGTTGAAACTGGTCATCCCTGAATGGCATCACTACCTTTCTAGCCTTCTTCAATCAGGGAATTTTGCCATACCTCAAAACTCCAGGGTCAAGAGGAAAGTATTGGTATTTTCATCTCTCTCCAAAGTTCTGTATAAAAATCCTTGCTGGGCTGGGGATATAGCTCAGTTGGTAGAGTGCTTGCCTAGCAAGCACAAGGCCCTGGGTTCAATCGCCAATACCACAAAAATAGAAAACAACAACAACAACAACAACAAAAAACACCTTCTGTTTTGAGACACATGATGAAACAGAGCCCTTTTAAAATGAAAAGCAACTTCCTGAAAGCTGCTTTTCTGTATCTGGGATTTCCTCCTACTGAGAATGGAGGCTGAGGGGCTTCCCGCTAGCCAGGGAAGACACCAGGGAAACAGGTTATAACATGTTTCTGACTAGCACAGCCTAGCTAATCTACACATGTGTATTTCCTGCCTTTGGTCCCTCAGTACCTCCTCTCTCATAAGAGCTGAGTCCCTGAAGATGGAGATTTGAGATAGAAAGGTTTTAGTGGGGCCCTGGTAGAATCTTCATCCCTGGTAACAAAAGCAACCCTCACATTCTATACCTGATTATTATCATCTACCAACTTCAGAGCAGCTCTTCTCACATATTGAGATATCTGTTCACTGTTTCAGTTATTTCAAAAATATGTTATGGAAATTTTAAACCAGATTTTTTAAAAAGTAGAAACCATAGCATAACAAGCCCCAAATATGCTTTTACCCAGCTTCAACAGGTATCAATATTTTGTGGCATCTAGTTCCATCATCACCTCCAAATCTATTTTATGCACTTTTCTCTTGACCTCAATTTCTTCCTCTGTCTCCCACTCCCATATCTGCCCTGTATCATCACTTTTAAAAAGCTCTAATCCTTAAGTACCTGAAAATTAAAAAACTCTTCCTTTAAATTTATTATTATGCTCTACTATTATGCTCTATTTTCCTTAATATGATGTTGTGACTTCTCAAAAAAGATTCTAATCTTCCAGGAATGCCTAAACTCTCATCACTTAAGTGAAATTGCTCTTTCATGAGCCACTAGTTTTTATTTTACTTAACCTTCCAGGAGTATTTCATGGTACTGATCATTTTCTCTTATAAAAATTCCTTTCCCTAGTCTTTTGTAACACTACACCCTTTTAATTTGTTCTCTTTGGGATGATTCTTCTATCTTGTAAAAATGCATGTTTGTCACAGTTCTTCCACAGTTCTTCATTAAATCCCATGGTTTTATTTGTCATCTATATAAAGATAGCTTCTATAACTCTACTTATGGCTCATTTCTTGCACCTGAGCTTGGGACCAATCAATACATTCTACTGCCTACCAGATCTATGCAAATAAATAGTCCACAGTGTCTCCAAATCAACACATTCAAAATGAACTCATTCTTGCCCTACAACACTTACCCTCCTGTGACAATATATATATGTTACCCAAGATATTAATCCTTTTTTTATAAAACAAATCCCTAAGTTTGCTCAATTCTACCTCCCATTAGTTTTTCTACCATCCATTCATTCTCACTGTCACTTCCCAAAACCATGACAACTTAACTTTTCACTTGGACTATTGAAAAAGCCCCCTAATTGCTTCTGATCTTGGTCCTTTTAAATCCATTCTCCCCATAGTGGTATCTTTTACATGAGAGCTTACTGCATATCTAATACATATTAATTTCTTAATAAATGTTTAATGAATTAATGTTACCTGCTACTTAAAATCATTAACTGGGTCCATACTACCCTATTTTTCCTAAATCCCTATGCATTCTATGCACTACCCAAACTACATATCATACAGTTCTTTCACTATTCATTTATTTGTTCTGGCAAACAACATGAGTCCTTGAATGGCTATGAACAAGAAAAAGCAAGTCCCTGATCTCATGAATATTACATTCTATGAAGGAAAGTTGACAACAAACCACAAATAAACAAAATGATTTTATAGTAACATACTACTACTATAAAAATTCAGAAATGAGAGGATTCAAAATATATTTTGGGGAAAAATCTCCCAGCATCTTGATCAGTGTCTAAAACATAATTTATAAATACATTATACTTTCCTTATCATATATGATACTACAGTATGAGAGCTTGTTTTTGGTCTAAATCCCAATAGACTAAGCTGAATGAAGGCAGGAATTACATTAATAAAATTCTCTTCTCCCAAAATGAAATTTCGATTTCTGAAAGAAAATTCAGTTACATACTCCTACAAATCCTGAAGGAAAAATATACTCATGAAAACTGTCACTGTCTGTTAGAAGTAGAGCTAATCACTGAAATTTGGTTTTAATTAAGCATTCTAAGAAGGCACTCTACAATTCAAAAAAACGTGAAAGCATGTGGACATTCTAAAAAGTATTTGACTAATGTTCACTTATAATTTACCTGGAGCAAAAAGCCTTACTATAATAAAAAGTCTTAAAGCCTTACAGTAATATTACTAGCCACTACCAGGTTAATAAATGTCAATCAAGTCTCACTCAGAATTTGGTAACCTGACCATACAGTTCCAGACAGAAGTATGCCAGTGTACCGAATATGAGGTGGAATCTGTTAAGAAACAATGGCTCAAGGATTTTCTTCATGTAAAACAGAGATCAGTAGAAAATGCGCCACTTGTTTAGAAGGTTTAAGCAAATTCACTTTCAAATGCTACATATCAATTCTTCACTATTTCAAAGAGAAGATTTTATGAATGAATAAGACGAATTTATCCCCATCTATTAATGTTAGTTTTAACAGAATGCCTCTGTATTTGAATAGCTGTTGTCTTTTTTTTTTTTTTCTTTAAAATAACTGGTGCTGGGGATTGAACCCAGGGCCTTACACAAATTAAGCACACACACTGCTGCTAAGTTATACTTCCAGACCCCACAGCTGTCTCTTCTAGAGTTAATTGACTTTGTTCATGTGAATACTCAATTTTGAATTAACATAATTTATTTCTAAAAGGTGTATGTTAAAATGAGTATTAAAATTTAGCATTAATTTTCTTGTTACAATAAAACATAAAAAATTCATTTCTAATTAATTTCATGTGACTATGTAAAAACTACAAGGGTTAACACTGAAATATATTACAGGAATAGTCAGAAAAATAGAAATTCTTAAAGCAGATTCTTAACATTTAGGAATTTTAAACATACATACAAATACAGAATAACACAGGAGAAATAGAGCTTACATCATTATCTCCAGCAATGTAGAATGATAGAGTCTGGCTCCC
Organism: Glaucomys volans; assembly: GCA_020662805.1. NCBI lineage: Eukaryota > Metazoa > Chordata > Mammalia > Rodentia > Sciuridae > Glaucomys > Glaucomys volans. The sequence continues at coordinate 104,285 of JAJEJO010002348.1, forward strand.
AAGATTAAAATCAATCCAAAATTCCTCAAGTTTTTCATCTGATGGTATTTGCAGCTAATAAAATGAACATAGGACTAGTATATATTGTATCTTTAAAATGACAACACAAAATTATGATCAGGTTATATTCATGGTTGCATTATTATCTTAATTGGCTTTTAAATTCTAGAATCTAGTCACATTACATTCCATGAAAAGGAAAAGTGTTCCCTGAACTTTCTGAAGTAAAAAAGAAAAGTATAGTTTGAAGAGGAAATAAGAAAGAATAGACAAGTATAAATAACCCTTAGATAAATTTATAGAAAATCAAAGGAAAGTTATTTCAACATTTTATACAGAAATTAACCTGCTGCAAGAAGACACAAATATTCCAAGCACTAAGAGGTTGAAAATATTAGATTGAATAGATTAATGAATGATAAATAATAACAGGTTTGATTAAGGAAACAGGAGAAAATGTGGAGAGTCACAGCTACACATATGCTATCTCACAGAATTGTTCCTGGTGCATAGACACAATACTAAACCAGGTGTATTTGTGATCTACTTAAAACTATTAATTTCTTTTATCAATTACCATAATTTACTTGACTTTCCAATCAAAATTAATACAATATAACATTTTAAATTTCAAACTTACCTCATATTTATCAAGGAATGCTGACAAACAAGGAAACGTAAAGACCCTGAAATACAAAGTAGTTTAAAAAAATTAATAAGCCTTCACAACTTACTCTTCTCCAGTTATAGACTCATGCCTAGAATCAAAGGAAAATCAGCCAGTGGTCATTACATTTTAAATAAAGTCCTATTACCTTATAAAACTGGTGAATTTGGGTAGAGAAAAGCTTATTACTTTGAGGATACTACTCAATCTACCATTTTGATAAAGTAACTATATCAAATCTATTGTGTACACTATCAGATGCAAGCAGATATTCCTAATTTTGCTTACATTACTAATATAATAAAGTTCTCATAGTAAAAGACAAGTGAATAATTCTGATATTAAAAATAGCTAACTTCTTACAGTGCTCTTTCATGATCAGACACTATCTTAAACACTTAAATGTTTCTCATTTAATCTTTACAATAACCATGAGGTAAGTATTATTAACATTCTTATAGCTAAGGAAACTGAGACAGTAAGGTTAAATAATCTGTGTGTATATGGGTGTGATATATACGTGTGTGTGTGTGTGTGTGTGTGTATAAAAGGAAGGTGCGAACTTACAATTCAGATCCAGGTAACATGACTCCTTGCGTTAACCCTCACTCTATTTTTCATTTCCTTAGTAAGTAAAGTAAATACAAACTAATTCATCCAGGACAACAATAAAGAAATCAGCCATTAGAAATACTGTTTTTCTATCATTATTAAGAAATATACAAATTTGTATGCTCATGCCTGAGGTTAAACAGCCAAAAAATATCCTACTTATAATATGTCAATTATAAAGTAACAAGAGGATGTGTTTCCTACATACTTTCATGCTAGTATGCAGATGAAGGAGGCAGTTTAAGAAATATATATCTAGATTTTTATTATTCCTCAAACAATGTCTCTCTGAAGAACTACAAAATTTGGAGGTTCAAAATTATAAGTATGAATTAAATAAGAATGCACATTTTCCTCACAAAGTATAAAGCAAAACAAGAACAGTAGAGGATTGTTTCAGATTACTGGTGTAATTTACTAAATGATGTTATGTAAAATATTGTTTTAAATTAAATATCAAAGTTCACTACATACTCCAACCTAACAAATGAACTTAGTTATATTAATAAAAGTTTAACACTAGATGTTCTCTCTTGAGATCTATTTATCAGTAAATGGTTGCATTGAGTTTACCTTCTTTTATCTCCAAGCATCCCATTTACAAGGTTGAGAAATATCCTGCAATCCTAATTTTAAAGAGAAAAAAAACTTTAAAAAATCATAATTGAACAAAAACATTTGCATAATTCTATTACGTTTATTCCACTTACTGTTTCAAATTCGGAGTCTTTAATTCCTTTAAATGCATTAGCAATAAAATCCATTGAAAACCAGTGACATGCCAGTTCTTGTCTTTGTTTTTCTGTGGTCATTCTACATAATGCTTCCACAATGCCTACCTGTAAGTCATAATCTAGGAAAAAATTGTAAGTTAATGTATGATTTGAAATTATAATAATTAATTTATAAAACTACATACATTTTCAAAAGTTATTAGAATGAGGAAGAGAAATAGGAAATGCTAGTATAGTTTATTCATCTTTTGCTGTTTTCTTTATATGAATTAGATATATTCTGTCATTATAGGAATTAACAGTCCAAATGAAAACAAACAAGATTACTAATAGAAAAAAAGGGAAAATTTTAAAAAGTATTTAGAAGAAACATCTAAATATTCATAGACTCTGCTGTTTCACTATTATTATTAGAGTTGTAAACTGCAAAGTAATTAATACAGTAGTATACAAATCACAGAATCATGTTTTCCAATGTTTATAATCAGTCCAGAGTCCTTTAAACCTTGCTTTACTCTCTATGTAAATCAGTAAATCACTACATCAAAACTCGGGAAATAAAATTTAGATTCATTTAGCAAACATACTGTTTAAAAAGGTTGTTTATCCCAGGAATATGAGATCTTCTAATTTCACAAAATACCATTTGAGAAATTATTTAGCACAAGTAATTCAAAACTATTGGAAAATAACCATTATTCATAAATTACCATTAGGCATAAAACACATTTATCTAACTCATCTAATGGTAAATTATTTGTGTCCCAAAGATACTTTCAAAATTTATTTATACTAAAGTAATTTAAAATGCACAATGGCATATAGTTTATAATTCCTTCATATTATATCACATCATGCTAATATTTTATTAGATATATTAAATACTACTTTTAAATTTGAAATGATTCCAAATCTTGAAAAGATGCACTTACCTCCAGCATCTAAAATCCTTTCACCCATACTACTCCTGTGAATTAAAATAACATATTATATACTGAACTAGTATTAATTACATAGAAAGCTCACATGTTTGGGGGGGATTCAGTAAAATTTATGACTGGGCTAGTATGACTGACTTTTGCAGAAAAGATATACAGATATTAAAAATCTACAAAGTTTGTATATTTCAATTATTTAATGCAAGCTAGTGGTTGCCTTATTGCCTTATAAAACATTCTTTAAATTTTTGACTTGAATAACTAATGAAAGCAATATAGTACAAATTATTACATGAGCGTTAACATTTCTTGGTTAGAAAGTATTTTCCTTGCATCTTGAGGCATTTTGTCAAGCATAGCATTCATTTTTTTTAAAGTCTACAAAAGAAAAAAAAATAAATTAACTTTATATTCAGTAAAACATTAAGTATTTATACAAATAGGCACGTAAACTCAGGAATCTTTTATTTAAATCACTCTATTTTATGCAGGGAATGGAACAGGGTACAAGAAAGAATTTACAAAATGTTAAATACAAACTGACAAACCATAGATATTAAAAGTAGAATATAACATGACTCCTGTACTTGAAGCCTTTATACTCTTTGCAAAGTGGCAATTATTCTAAGGTCTATGGAACCCCTAAAATATAACCGTATTGATGTTGCCTTTACGATATAGTATGTATACACAGACACAAATGTAAATTAATTTGGTATTTATATACTAATATCTCGATAGGAAAATTTATTTTAGCATGGCTATCTGTATATACAAATTCACATGGCTATAAATTTTTCATTTTTAGGAAATATCCCAGGCAATGGATTAAGTCAATATAAATACACTCCAAAAAGTTAATTGAGTTTAAAATTAATTTTTAGTTTGATGAATTAGCATAAGATTTCCTTTACTTTGAAATTCTTAGGATTAAAAGACAATCAAATGACTTTACCTCCTGCTGAATACATATATTCACTCTTGAGTCAATAACCAGGGCACAAATTCGAGGAATGAAACGTTCTACTACTTGATGTTTACCTGAAAAAAGTGTTAAATTGTTGACAAATGTTAATTTTAAATTCTTTTAAAAAGGCAGTTTTTTCTTACATGAATTAGTGGGAAGGATGTATTAGGGCAATTCTGAAGAAGGGCATCAGGAAGCATGAAATAAGCCCAGATCCAGCTTCTCCTTTCAGGTATGTTTAACTTTGCAGATGAAGTAAATGTAGTTCAAAAGTGGAAACTTCTATTTTGAGACTTCATGAGAACTGGTCTCATTAATTTTCAGTCCTACTTCAAAGATTTCTTATACTCATAAGATCATCAATGTATTCTGCCCTCATGAAGCTCTAAATAATTTGAGGTATTTTCAAGTTAATCCATTTTTAAAAGTGAGGCTTTATCAATATTAAATATATGTTCAGAGGAATTTGCTACCCCATTTTTCATAATTTAAGTTTTTTTTTGGGGGGGGTACTGGGGATTGAACTCAGGGGCACTCTACCACTGAGCCACATCTCCAGCCCTATTTTGTATTTTATTTAGAGACAGGGTCTCACTGAGTTGCTTAGGGCCTCGCTAAGTTGCTGAGGCTGGCTTTGAACTCGCACTCCTCCTGCCTCAACCTCCCAAGTGCTGGGATCACAGGCATGCGCCACCACGCCCGGCTTCATAATGTAAGTTTTAAAAGTAACTCTAAATGATAGAAATACTACAACAGAAAATGGACAACTCTGAAGTAACTAGAGGGAAAAATATACTGAGATAAAAAGATAGGATGATTTAATTTCAGAAATCAACTGTATAATTGCTGGTGCTTTAGGACTCTTTTCTCCCCTAATAATGTAAGAATTTAGTTTAGATTGTCATGTTAATTGTAAGAAAATCAAATCAAGAAAAGGCAGTGTTAAAATCAACCACAATTAATTTAAAACTTTTTGGCACTGAAAGTAGCAAATAGCTTTATTTATAAATAATTCACCAGACTCAACTGGCATCCTGGGGAAGTCTTACTCAACCAATAGAGATAAAATAACTTTGATTCTATTGCTTATCACAAAACACTGGTTGGCCACAGGTGAAAGGACATGTTCTGCATTCTCAGTATACTATTGAAAATTTTGTTCCAGTAGATCAGGGTTGGCAAATTATGGCACACTGACTAAATCCAACCCACTGCCTGTTTTTGAATGGCTATATTTATATATCAGCAGTTGCTCTATAGAAAATATTTGAATGTCATGTTTTTTTTGAACCAGTAGTGCCAAAGGTGAACTTCATTCACTCTCATGAACTTAGCCATTGTCAGTAATTTGAATTCTTTTTAGAAATAGTAGCCGAGTATCCTACTTGCCCTACCACCCAGTGATCCAATGGCTTAAGTATAGCAAAGTTTTATTATGATTCTTGATACTGGGGACCAAGACTGAACTTTTTCTGAGCAAGAACTATCTTCAACTATTACTGAATACTGATAATTTGCTTTGGTTGTAGAGTTGAAAATACTGCTTAATGAATTGAGCCCCAAATTATGAGATGAAATAGTGCTCATGATGATTCTACACTGCAGTAAAGTCATTTTAATGATAACTAAGGTTATCAGTGGCAAGTAATGCCAAGTTGCCTTACAAATTTCCCAAACTGTTAAAAGTTACAACAAGAAGCAACATCTCCATTCCCATACAAATTTACAGGGCATACATTTTTTCCAAGATGTACCTATGGGTCCATGAGTGTTTTGGACCTTGATATGAACTCAAAGGAAATTTCCATATCTCAAAGTCCTTTTAATGGGTGCAATTCAGGTGCTTCCAAATAGCCTTCAATTGGAAGTGATTATCTATAATGCAATGACATTTTAAAAGGCAAATATTTCAAAAATAACCTAACAATTCTATTAATGCCTTGTAAATGATGAACATACTCAACTGAAATCATGCTCATGAACTTATGTGTTCGCCATTATCTGCTTGAAAAGACATTTTCTAATTTGACATAAATTTCATGAAAATAAATACTAGTAAATGAATATATGTAATCAATTTTGAAAATAGGGAACACTAACTTTAAAACACCAAGTAAAATGTTACCCCCTCAAAAAAAGGAATACTATCCTCTTTCTTAGAAGACCTATACCACAAAAAAACTCAATAATTATATTCTCAATTACATCAATAAAACATTTGCAGAAACTTTTTTCTTTGTTATTATATAAGTACCTATACAATATTCTCCTTTTTTACTCGTTGCCTACAACATCATAAATTTTATTATCGGGTTCTTAATAAAAAATGTTTTTTGATCCCTGATAGATAATGAGTTTCTCATATTAGGACATATTACAGAAATTCCAAAATTATACTAAAACTCTAACAGTAAATCATTGTTACAGCAGAAATATTTATTTTACCTTCATCATTGATGTCATGTATGACCTAAAAAAAAATGAATGATATTTAAGTATAATTTTCTACCTTCTATTATAAATCATTACAAACAGTATTAAAATGACAATTTATATTTAATTCTTAGCAAAATTAAGTTTTATTAATGAATCATTGAATCAGATTAACTAGTATAAATGCTTTATGCAATCTAAATTCAACCAAATTACTAACCAATCTGTTAGTGACTCTTGAATAGAGAAAAAAAAAATGCTTTCCTAAGTAAGCACATGCTTTATAATATCAGTTAATCAGTGTGATTTTACCATCAAAAGATCAAATAAGTCTTCTATCATATTTATAACAGCTTCATCTTTTGAATTTCCTCGACTTAGAATAATCTCTCTGGATTTTTCAAACCAGGCAACCATGTAAAAAAAAAAAAAGGAATTGTACATATTAGTTCCTTTAAATTCCATTTTAATAAGTTTGAAAACGTATTTTTACTTTTATAAACAGTAAACTTAGGCAAAAAGAGAAATTAAAATAAAAATTTCAATATTGTATCAAAATAATTTTATGCTTTTGAACATCTTCCTTGTTTTGTTTTTTGGTTAACTCACTATAAGATGGGAATGGACGAAGCTAATTTAAGTCCAGGTAGAAGATCTTTATTTCCCCCTTCAAATTCCTCATGCAGGTACGTTTGTTGGAATAGAAGAAAATAAACTATCATTGCAATTTAGATTATTTTGGTATCATTACTATATGAAAAGTTTCAGTACTATTTTATCTTAATTAATTCAGGTACCTGAGTGCATACTACAGTCCAGGTACTTTTCTAGATGCTGGTTATATGGCAAAGGATATAAAGACAAAAAAATCAATATCCTAAATATTGGCATAGGAGACAATCATCAATATAAAAAAATGAAGTTAGTGATTAAGAAGAGTTAAAAAGAAAATAAAGGCTTCAGGGGTAGACCACAGACCTTAAATTCGTACACTTATCAAGGAGCTTTCCTACAGTTTCCTCGGGATCTTTCCTTTTGTAGCATATACATTTTAAAAAATATATATTGAATATTAATTCTTTCTGAGACATATAGTTTGCAAATAAATACTTTCTCTTACCATGTAAAAAACATTTATTTTATTCTCAAAATTTACAGAGCTCTCAAATTTATTTTTCAATAGTTTGGACCATTTCTTCTTTTAATAAAAAGTACATCTTTTATATTTGCCTCACGTGCGTATTTTATATATTCTATACTTATCTTTTGAACTAGTCCTTGTTTAATCATGGTTTGAAGCCCAGCTTGTCCCAATATGCTGATATTTTTGCTACATCTTCCAATAGAAACCAAAATGGTAGAGGTAGTTTGGATATTCTTCTTATTAAGTTCCTGAAATGAAAAGTATACATTTAAATTTCCATAAAGACAAAACAGTATAGACTAGAAATTGTACTGGGAGCATTATGCTTATATTTCTAATTCTCACAAATGCTGGAAGATAATCATTATCAGTATCTCTATGTTGGAAAGGATGAAAGTATTGTTCAAAGAAACAACTTGACCACAACCACCCAGTCAGGGCAAAATTTAAGACCTACATAAATTCAAGAAACTTTATCAACTATGATATAATGAATCTGTTACCTCACATTCTAAAAAGTTCTATGTATTAACAAATGAATCTGAGAAATTCTATTCCATCTGCAGGATTTATAACAAATCTCAGATATGGGGGGAGGTTAATAGTCACCTTTTCACCAGTATGAAAATATCTTAGATATACTAAATCAAATTTGAAGTTTTAAATGAATATGTTTTTGGTTTGCTTTATTTCTGAAAGCACCAAGCACTATGTCACATTAAAAACACACTGATCAGGGATGGGGTTGTGGATCACTGGTAGAGCATTTGCCTAGCATGTGTGAGACACTGGGTTCAATTCGTAGCAACGCATACAAATAAATAAAAGTCAACTGACAACTAAAACAAAACAAAACAAAACAAAACAAAACAAAACAAAACAAAACAAAACATGTTGATCAGTTTATAAAAAAATAGATCAAGTTTTTTAAACTAAAAATAGGTAAACAGGTTTTTCCCTCCAAGATTATATAATATTTAATAATGGTAAGAGTTCATTGTGTTAAAATTCCTCAAATGAAAAATAAATAAGCAAATGGCAATACGCATTTATTTATATGATTGTAAGCAATCTTTCCCAAGGTTCTTCATTCATTTTTTTCTAATGAAGTACTTCCTAGAAAATAAAAATCTAATAATGTTAACAACCATTCAGCAAAAATGAATATTTACCCTGCATATTAGGTCATCCAACTTGTGGAAAAACTGTTTACTGCATTTAATCTTGACATCTTCACATATATCAATTTGTAAAAGTGTTTTCAAAGGTTTGAAATCGTTTTTTCTTAAAGCATCATCAATGCACTTTTCCAACTGCTAGAGAAATACAGTTAATGGCACATATATTAAATCAAAACCAAAAAGTTCCCTTAAGCATTCTAGTAACTTGAGAATCATTTTCACACGACTCTCAAACAAGCTCATAATAATTTAGTCTTTTTAAATCCTATCCACTATTAAATCTGATGTAACTGAGAGATTGCTTATTTAATAACAAAAATCTAGATATGGAAACTATTTCACTAATATGGCCAAATGAACAATTGTATTGTCAAATCATCATCATGTTTGTTGGAAAAAATGAAAACTTGATGAAAAAAGTGAAATCAACTTTTGAATGATACTTTTAATATGATGGATAAAAACCCAGCATATCTGACTGCCATGTTCTTAGTGGGATTTTAACAGTAAAGAAAACTGCATAAAAACAGACAAAAACGCCTTTTAAAAACTATTCCAATCAATATAATTTAAACAGTACTTTTATGTAATATTTAAAACCTTTACAAAACCTGCCTTGCCTGCTATTTAGTACAATTTCAGTAGTAAAGAGTTTTCACACTTTATTCTGACCACTAAGCAGACTTGATGTTGAATCATATACAATTTATATACATATATTAAAACTTACTCTTTATCCTACAAGTTTAAAAAGTTGATATAAGAATATCCAGGCATACTACTATGACTTAAATCAGTGCATAAGTACAAGGTATTTGTATAAGTATCATTATCTTTAATACTTTGTATTCTTAATATAATTAACTTTTGAAAACACCTATTAAATGAATGAAAGGACATGTTTATGTAAATTGATCTACTTTTAACCATTTCATAAAAACATGGAAGCTTAGTTATTGGCTAAAGATTATAGAACTGAAGCTGGATACAGTGGTTTGCATGCCCATAATCCCAGTGACTTGGGAGGCTGAGGTAGGATTTTCAAGTTCAAGACCAGCTTTGGCAATTTAATGAGGCCCTGTCTCAAAATAAAAAAAATAAGAAGGGCTGAGTGCCCCAGCGTCGTTCAATTCCTATTAAAAGCCTTCCTTCTGGTCTCTGGGACTACATACCTGAAGATCTGGTCGTATTGGCATTTTTTACTTTGTTGAAAAACAGCAGGACAGAGCAAACACCTATAAAAGAAAACATTTTCTATGTTTTATAATCTGTTTCATCATGTGTTTACAGTTTAATAATCTTAACATGCATAAATGAACATTGTTACTTATACCAAAGGCAATAAATATAGTTTAAGTTCCTCAACACATACAAATGACCACCACAAATTAATATGTTTAAGGGAAGCATCCCCCGGGTTCTAAAGTGACATTCAATGGTCCTGAAAACAGGACCCAAAATAGATGATGCTGCTTCAAACAATTCTGTTTAGTGAATTTCTGACAAGGAGAAAGACAAAGGTTATTTATTTTTCCTCCCATGAGCACCCATGGGATTAACAATATTGGCAATGGAGAAGAAAACAGATTATTTCTGTAGTCATACTCAACCCTATATGACATTTCATTTTGTAGAATGTATGGAAGTACTTTGTCCATCTTTTACAGAAAAAGAAATTTAAAGGTAATATATGTCAATGGTGTGTCTGAGAGTATTATTAATGTATAATAACTTTCATTGATTATGTTCTTTTTACCACATCATTTTTAATAATTATGAAAAATTTTAAAAAACTGATATACTGGTATCTGTGTACCTAGGAAGACCATCTAAGCATGTTCCATACAATAACCATTTCATATCTAGAAAGTAAACTAAGCATATTTTTCCTTCAAAGGGGAATAAAAACAGGAAACAGCAGAGTTGTGTGAAGCACCACCTAACTATCTCAACAAAAGTATCTAACATCTATCTCCAAATGCCATCTGGAGGTTAGCTCAGAAGGGAAAAGAAATAATAGCATCTCTTTTTTAGAAATCATAACTAGAATAATTTTAATATAACCTATATTGTAAAGAGCTTTGTCAGAATCATCAGGAAATCCAACAGAGAGAGGCAATTAATTAAACCATGAGGACTATAGAACTATGTATTCATAAAACAAGAGTAATTAGTCACAGTTTACTTTCTTTTGGACACAAAAGTAGAGAAATTTAGTGCTATCAAAGACATATAAAACATGGAAAAGGCACGATTATAAAAATTAGCAAAAATCTCTTACACTTCTAAATGGAATTTAAGATTAACTAAAGGGGTAAACTCTGATCCCTAGGGAAACATTTGCTTCATTTGTGTAAGAAACTGGTTATAGTTATATTTTATAAGCACTATCACGAGTAGAAAACTTCAAAAGCATTTAGGTAAAAGGTAAAAATGGTAGGGAAAGTGAGGAATGAATGAATTATGGTATATGATAATCATGGTGTGAATAGTTGAATAAAATCAACCGGAAGGATATCTTCTATAAAACAATTTTAAATGGCTTAAAAATGTTGCCAAATGACACATACAGGGAAATGCCATTTGTGTGAAAAGTAACTTTGTATTGATGATTATATCTATATATACATGTACACAAACTTGCTTCATAGATATGAAAAATAGAGCAAGTACTCAAATCTAGAGGTAAGAAGTAAGTACTGGAAGTACTGGAATAATGGAGAATCACAAGAGAAGTAATGGGAGCTAAAGAACACTAGCAGCCCAGTGCCACTGGTACACAGACCTGAAAGCTAAGGGAATAGCTTTTTTCCTTGATAGACACAGATCAGGATGATGAAATAATCCAGAATATGATAAAGAAATGATAAAATACATATAAGAAAAAGCTGAAAAAATCAGAGAGAGATACAGATATTCCAATGGTATGCAACAAGAATTCTAGACATTAACAAATACAGAAAAATCAGCAAGGGAGTAACAGCTGAGTAATAGCCAAGAACTTTCTCAAAATAAATATCCACAAAATGAAAATGTCTGAGTACCAAGAAGATAAATAAAAAGAACATCTAGACAAATGATGATGACATTTATGAATAAGAATAAATGAGAAAATCATAAGTTACCAGAGCAAACAGATAAAAACATACAAAAAAATCAACACAGTACTTGGCTCTATGATCATAATGAAATAAATTAGAAATCAGATATAAAGGTAGCTTCAAAGTTATTATATATTTGAAAACTAAAATATGTGTATTTGAATAGTCCATGGGATATAAAAAGGTAGAAATTACAAAAATATTTTAGTGAATAAGCATATGTGTTCATATGAAAACCTACAGGAAGCAACAAAAGCAATATAGACTTTTTGATGAATTAAAAAGTGAGAAACAGCTGAAATATTGAAAAGAAAAAAAGACCCACAGAACCACCAGCTATTATCAGACAAACACTTTTAAATAACTATGATTACCCATGTAAAAATTACAGAACAAAATTGAGACTTTTAGCAGAGAACTGGAAACTGGGGTAAAAAATAAGGAGAGTCACAGAAAATTTGAAGAAAGAGCAAATTCTAAAAATAAAAAGTCTACAATGAAATTAAGAATGAATAGATGGGTTTAATAGCAAATGAAGTGAAAATTAGTGAAATAAAAGCTATCTTATAAGAAATACTCAGAATGAAGTGCAAAGAGATACAAAATATAGGATTGGGAAGAGGGCCAAGAATATAAAAAATGTATTATAAAGTCATTAAATATAACCAGATGCCCAAAAGAGGAGGTACAGAATGAGGCACAAGCCCCATTGAAAGGTAACAATTTCCTGGAACCAACGGAAAATATCAAACTACAGATTTAAAAAACTCTATGTACCCTGGGAGAAAAAAGAAAAACTACACCCAGACACACCACAGAAAATTACTAAAAATCAAAGGCAAAAATATTAAAACAGCTGGAAGGTAAAAACAACAACAACAACAACAACAAAAACACAACTCTGCAAATTAGAATTCTATAGCAAGCAAAAAAAACCCCATAACAATGATGAAAAATACATTTAAGAGAAAAAATAAGAAAAACTCAACTTATACAATGTTACCAGCAGACTCTATAAATAAGATACTAAAATTTCAGAAGGAAAATGATCTCATATAGAAGATGGAAGATTAAAAATAATACTAAATATATATTAAGCATATAAAATAATGTTTCATAATGTTGAATATGTACAAATTTACAATACATAACATCATATGTGGTCATTGTGGTAGACATGATCTTGAAGCATTCCGCACTAATACTTAATAGATGCTGATAAAAGAATGTATCATTTTTAAGGTTAACTACTAAATGAACAGTGAAAAAAATGTATCAGTATTAAAGTAGGGCAGGGGAACGTAATGTTTTTATTTTAATAAATCCAAAAGAACAGGATGGAGGGAAGGAACAAGAGTAAGGTCCCAACCCAGAACAGGTGGGACAAACAGCACAAAGAAAGGTAGTACACTCAAAGTTAGTATTAGTAATTACATTAATATATACAAGTAAAGGAGGTAAGAATATATCATCCTAAAATATACTGTTCTTCCATACTATTTTGAATTAAAGCCACTTTAAAAAAAAAGGTCTGAGATCACTCTGGCCTCCATTCTGTTTTTTAAAAGCAGAAGATGAAATTCCCATATTAATGATGCTCTTCCTATCAAAAAGAAAGTAACATTCTTTCCATCAAGTACAGGAAGGTGAAGCCAAGAAAAATCTGTAGAAACAAACCTTGTTAAACTGAAACCTAGTCACTTTTCTACACAATTAAGTACATTAGTCCAAGCCTCTTCTGTCTTGTATATTCTATGACTTACCATTCTGTCTGACTCTAATTGCTTCTTGGGGTTTTCATTTTCTTATGAGGGCTCCTGTGCCATGTACAATTTGCATAAAATAAATCTGTGGTTTTCTCGAATTAATCTGTTTTAGGTCAATTTAATTCTTGGGCTTATCTGGGGTGGTGGTAGGGGCAGGGAATCTAAAAGAGAGGAAGTTTTGTCTTCTCTACAACTCCAGTTTAAAATGAGACTGTCAGATAGTTTTACACCTTAAGAAAAAAATACATACACTATCCCAAAACAAATGATGCTTTTAAGATACACATATCTTAGACAAGAATACAAAAAAAGTAAATGAAAGGATAAATATATACACAACATTACAACCATTAACTAAAAGAAAGCTAGTAAAACTATATTAATATAGGATTTACCAAAAGTCAATGTGGCATTAGTGAAGACAGATGGAACATGATGAATGATCCAGACATACATACAATAACTTTTGATTTATGATATAAAGGAGTAAGGACAGTTTGTTCAATTAATTGTACCAGTTCAACTGAATGTCCATAAGCAATACAACCAAGCTCACTAATGCTTACCTGCTACTTCATATCATATGCAAACATGCCTAAATAGATTGAAAATTAAAATGTGAAAGGTAAAATAAGTTACTAGAAAATATATATTAGAACAACTTCATGATTTCACAACAAGCAAGAATTTATTATTTTAAAAAGCACTAAATATTCAGGAGAAAACTCTACTGGGTAACAAGAATTAAAAATTCTTGTTCAAAATACATTATTAAGAAAGTGACAAATGCATTGTAGCTGCATTTTTACAGCCAGAAAAAGTCTTTTCTCTAGACTAGATGAAGAATTATTACATCAGAATTTAAAAAGATAATTTTAAAAAATGGATGAGAAACTAATTGGCTTATATATACATGCTATTTTAGGATTAAAGTGCAGAATATTCACAAGGCATTGTCAATATAATTTTTGCCATCCTAAAAGGTTATGTAGTGTTTTCTCAATGTGGTTTTACATTTATATTTCCCTGATGATATTGAAGAGCTTTTGACATGTTTATCTGTATCCAAATATTTTCTTTCATGGAGTTGCTATTCCCCTCTTGTTTTAATTGGAATTTTTGTGCTCTTACTGCATTTTAAGAGTTACTCATACATCCTCGACATAAATCTTTTTTCAAATACATGATTTGCAAAATTTTCTTCCAGACCGTGGTCTTTGTATTCACTTAATAATGTCTTGTGAAGAGCAAAAGCTGTTAATAATAATGCATTTCAACTTATCAATTTGTTCTTTTAGGCTCATGCTTTTCATGCATAGCTAATTAATCCATGCCTAACTCAAGGTCATGAAGGTTTTCTCCTTTTGTTTCCCTTACAGTTTTAGGTTTTCCATTCAGGTCTATGCTCCATTTATTTGGATATATAATGTAAGGGATGAATAAAGTGCTTGTTTTTCCCCTTACCAAATCGACATCCAGCTACTTTGGTACCATTCTTTCTCCACTAAACTGCATTTTCGTCTCTACCAAAAGTCAATGTCCACATATGTATGGGTCTATTTCTACACTTTCTATTCTTCTATGTAACATTTCCCTATTATCCTTTTAATTTCTTCATATAATCAGATGTAGATGTTGCCTCTCTTATTCCAAATATTTAGTGTTTTTCTTCCTTCTCTGATAACTTTATTTTATTCATCTTATAAAAAAGCAATTTTGATATTTTGTTTTCAATTTCATTAACTTTTGCTGATTTTTATTTTCTTTCTTCAATTTGAGTTTAATTTTTTCTCTAGTTTCTTAAGTTAGAAATTTAGAACAACAACTTTCAGACCTTTTCTATAATAGGGATTTACTGCAATAAATTTTCTGAGTACTGCTATAGTGGTATTTGACAAATTTTGATATATTGTACTTTTCACTTTCATTTTGTTCAAATTACTATGAAATTTCTCTCTTGATTTCTTCTTTGATCATGAATTATTTAGAAGTATGACAATTTCCAAATATTTAGGGATTCTCTAGAAGTTTTTGGATATTGACCTCTAAATTCACTCATAGTCACAGAACACTTTGCATAATTTGAATCATTTAAATTTTTTTCAGTTATTTCATGGCCCTGAACATGGATTACTTTGGTAAATGTTACATGTATACTTGAAAATAATGAATATTCTGCTATTGGGCCAAATGTTCTAAAATGGTTAATTAAGTTAAATGATTGAACCATTCAAATCTTCTACAGTTTCACTAATTTTACTTGTCCTATCAATGACTTAGGAATATTGACCTTTTCAGCTAACCTAGT
This sequence comes from Glaucomys volans, assembly GCA_020662805.1. Classification (NCBI taxonomy): domain Eukaryota; kingdom Metazoa; phylum Chordata; class Mammalia; order Rodentia; family Sciuridae; genus Glaucomys; species Glaucomys volans. The sequence goes on from JAJEJO010002348.1 coordinate 120,136, forward strand.
TTTCTGGCTCTCAAAATTCCAAGAGTGACTCAATATTCAATAATTGTGCTTGAAAACAAGAAACCCAAACAAAATATATACCATATTACAGAAAAATTCAAATGCATTAAATTCAAAAATAAAAACAAACAATAGAAGAAAATCTACAAGAACATGTAATCTACAAGTGAGAGACCTTGAGACAGAAAAAGTAAAACTATAAAAGCAAAGATAGACATTATAACCATATCAAGAAAACCGATTAAAGGAAAAATATGAGAAAAGCAGTTAAAACTAATTCAAAGATTCTGATCTGATGAGGGCCAAATCCAGATAAGAGTACTAACCTTTTTCTGTTGTCTATTATTCACTTGTCTTAACATTCAAAACTGTTACTATATCATTTGGTTATCAGCTAGTGCAAATATATTCTTGGAAATGTTAACTGAACAAAAGGCACTTAGTTGGTCACCAGAACTTATTTAATGCCATATCCCCTGAGCTTCAAACTACAAAAGAAATCTATGACGCTGACTAGCTATGTACTTGTTAATGTATTACCCTGGTAATAAGGTTTTAATTGACATCTCTGATTCCTAAATGTCTTAAATACATGTCATGTTTCTTCATCAAAGAGAGCATTGATGTTCTCTTCTCCCGAATGCATATGGGTAACACACCAATTGCTAAGTTTCTTTTTTTAAAAAAAGGAAAAACTAGAACTGTGCTCATTTCAATTGTAGGTGAAACATAACAATACTGCCTATTTTAAAACATTACTAGTTTGTCAAAACCTCACAAAGAACTGTGGAATAAATGAATTTATGTTGACTTGTCTATAGGCTCAGAAATCATCTTCTTTATCCTCCCTTCCAGTATCAAAGGATTAAACTTCAGAAACAACAAAAGCAGTTTCCATTCAGGAATGTGCTGGGGGAGTCTCCAGTGAAGATAAGTATGAGTTGAGGGAAGAACCTTCCTAGGAGAGAGATTTTACAAACCTCAGAAATTCCACAAGAGGTAGCAGCCTTTAGCTTCTGCAATACAACAAAGAAAATGCTTGCTCACAGGTATCTGTAAACCCTATGTTACTATATTAATTTCCAAGACTACCTTAACAAAGCTGACTTATTACTATATCATATTATTAATATAATATGTAGTATATTAAAATAATAGAATTATTTTATATTAATAATATAATAATATTAATAATAAATATAATATATTGTTACTATATTAATTTCCAAGACTACCTTAACAAATAACTGAATGACTTAGAACACCAGGAATTTATTATCTCAGTAATGGAGACTAGAAGTCTGAAACAAAAAAATCAAGGTGTGACTAGGACCAGATGCCCTCCTTCCTTACCTCTTCCAGCTTCTGGTAGCCAACACGTCTCAGCTGTAGCAGCACAGTACCACCCACCACCCTCTACTCCTTTTATCACATCGTGCGCTCCCTTTTTAGTCTTCAAAGTGTCTTCTTTCTATGCCTATTTGTGTCCGAATTTTGCCTTTTTATAAGGACACCAGTCATACTGGATTAGGGCCCTCTCTAATGATCTTATCTTAACTTGGTTAAATGCAAAGACCCTATTTTTAAATAAGGAAATTAGGTAGTAGGAATTAGGAGTTTAACATATTTTACTGGGGGGAAACAATTCAACCCATAATAGTCACTAAAGCTCACACTTAATTTCATACTGGAATGCCATAAACATGAGATTCAAAGCATAAATAAAAGTTGAGGTTTTCAATATACTAGATTAGAAAGAAAAGCACCTTGTATAAGATCTGGTAACTAGGGTAGCCCCTCCCCACTACACATATGATGGCATTGCCACCAGAGAGTAACACATGCATAGAAGTTTTCCTTAAATGTGATGCCAAATTTTCTCCATTTCAGTTAAATAAGTCAGATTCTTGATAACTGACGGAGATAAGCTGGTCTTTTGGAGAGTCTAAGATCATCATTTCTGGTTGCTCTCTTCCCTCAACCCCATACTACTGAGGTTCTATTGAATCAATCTTTGGCCACACTAAATACTCAGTAATGAAAATACATTTTCCCCCTGAAATAACTGCATCAGGGGCTAAGTGCTGGCCATTTTTCTATGTGAAATAGAGCTAGTAATATGCTACACATGTATGTCCTATTAATTTTTAAATGCTTTAAAAGGTGCAAGGTATCAGAAATTTGACATTGAGCTAATATATACTTACTGAAAATCTAGAACAAGAACTTGTTTTCCATGAAAGGCAGCTATGAAAGAACCCCTACTTCATCTAGAATATGACTGATATCCTGAACAAAACAAAATACTGGAGATGGGTATTTAAACTTCAAGAATTTTGACTGTTAGACTTTTTAATTCAAAAGTGCTAGAAAATTAGATTTTGGCTTTTTTTTAAAAAAGGTATTTTTTGTTGTAGATGGACACAATACCTTTATTTATTTATTCATTCATTCATTCATTCATTCATTCATTCATTTATGTGGTGTTGAGAATTGAACCCAGGGCCTCACATGTGCTAGGCAAGTCCTCTACCACCGAGCCATAATCCCAGCCCAGATTTTGGACTTTTAATTTCTTTGGTCCTTCGGCTTTGACTTACAAAAGGTTTCAATCTTTGAATTTTAAAGTTCCTAAACTTCCTACAATAGAGAGATTTCATATTCAAATGTGGGGAATCTAGTCTGCTGGTACATTACTACTGAGACATCTTTATGAGTGCTATTACAAATCTCTTTGTTCAATATAGCACATCAGAGGATCTACAACATAATGACATAATTTCAAATAAGAAGCAGAATAGGGAATTAAATTTTTGCCTCAGATACTAAGTTGTATTAGATTTGAATTAATTCATTCTAATACAAAGTAGAGACCTCCAGGGCCAACATCTAAAGTTCTTCTACAGTTCAAAGATGATTCCCAAAAGGGGGCAATGGCCTTATCAAGAAGGGAACAAAACTGTCTAGATAAATCTCTGAAATAGTTAAGTGAACAAAAAGTTGGGGAATGTTAGAGGGGAATACCTTTTCCCTACTCTGAGTTCCTATGAGAAAGGATTGGCCTCTTTCACATATCACCTCTGAGGAGCTATAATCATTTATTTGGTTGGTAAATTTGGGAAGGATAATGAACCAGACTCCGCTCAGCCCCACTAAATACTCAGTATTTACATACACACTTCTTTTACATGGTAACTCTTCAATTGCACATTGTATTCAGTTTTGTTCTTTCAGGAAATTTTGAACTTGTGAGGAACAACCTTGCGTTGTCCTCCCTTTTCTCTAGAGTGAGCCTCCTTTCTCTTCCAGGGTGTAAGGTAGGAGAAACAGGGCAGGAAAGATCTATCTCAACTAACCTGCTACATTTCAGGTAACTTCCTTAATTCTGGAGCTTGGTATTAGCAAATTCATTATGCCTACAACCTAAACTCAAATTGCCAAACTAGCCATAAAGGCCTAATAAAAGTTAAGTTTATGCCACTTTTAAAGTTAATTTTTTTTCCTTAATCAAAACACACAAAAAAACGAAGAGTGCTGCTATTTGAGAAATTTCAATAAAGCTCAGCATAAATATCCAAATATCAGCAGAAGTAAGACAACGGAAAATTTCAAATATATGAAACTAAAATGAACAAGTTAACAAAAAAGCAAGATATGTAAGATATTAATATATTAAGGACCTCAATAAAATACATGAATACATGAAATTATTCCTATTCATTAATGTGAGGACTTAACATTATATATCTATTAATTCTTCCCTAAAATGAATATCTGAATTCTAAACTTCAAAGTAATTCCAATAAAAACAAAAAAAGGATATTTTCACAACTTGGTTCTTAGAATATTTATATGGAGAAATAATGCTATTTGAATAACTTAAAAAAATAAGAATCACCTTATTTGATTAAAACACATTGCAGAGTCAGTTACTATAAACAGTGAAGGATTAGCATGTTAGAGAAACTGATAATAAAACAAAAGAGGATTCAAATACATAACCAATTACATATTGGAAGATCACATGTGAGCAAGATGGTTTTGCACATCAGGAAGGAAAAAGAGTAAAGCAGGCACAACAGGGTATTGAGAAAATCAACTCGCCATATGGAAAAAATAAAATTAGACCTGTATCTACTCTAGTCACAAAAATAAACTCTAGCTGAATTAACTATTAAAATGTAAAAACTAAAAGTTTAAAAACTATGAGATAAAATTCAGGAGAACAGTTCAAAGACCTTGCAATAGAGAAGAATTGAAGATATCAAAATCACAACACATAACAGATTTGAACTTTCTGTGCATTATTTTTATATGAGAGGGCAGCATATTATGAAAAAAACTGCAATGGAATGACAGTTTAAGGATTAAAATCAAAATAATTACAAAGAATTGACAAACCAAGAACAAAAAGCAATAATCCAATAGGAAAGTAGAAAATATTAAATAAGAACAAGTCATTCAGAAAAAGAGAAACTCAACTAATAAAAAAATGAAAAGATGCTACTTCTACAGTAATCAGAAATGATACTTAAAACAATAGCCCCATCCACTATATTGGCAAAAAAGGAAGAAACTGATAAATACCAAGTCTTAATGAGAATATGGGAAAATAGGAAGACAATGGAGTAATGCTTCATGGCATTGTGTAAAATTTTAAATTTATATAACTATAACAGTAGTTACACTTCTAATCTTACTCCAAAGTACAAAGGCTGAATTAAAATATTTATTGAAGTGTTACTTCTAATAGCAAGAGACTGAAATCTGCCTGTATGGCAATTTGGCAGGGGGAAGGGATAAACGGATGAAATGTGGTATAGTGGTGGAATGTACTGAGCAAGATCTGTGTCTTAGGGCGTGATGCATCTCAAACACAATATAGGATAAAAACAGAAGTTGCATAATAAGACATACTGAGATAATATCTATGTAAAATTTAAACTATACACAATAAAAGGCTATATATTGTTATAGATGTTTATGCATTCATGTGAAGAACAGAGGGTAAAAAATTACAGTCGTGTTTAGATCAATTACATTATAGCATACTGATAATACAATGGCTCAAATTAACCGAGTTCTGTTGTACACGGTTCAGCATATATCTATATGGTATGCACTTTCAATCACCACCATCCTTAGGACAGGGCAAAAGGGGACCCTGCCATGGGCTCTGTGTGGTTCAATCTCCCTCTCCCAACCTCCCTCTCCCCGTTCCCTGCTCGCTCCCATTAAAGAGCATAGAAGCATCTCTATTCACTTAGAATCCAGTACTTAGCACTAACTTGGTAAATTCTATAACCATATTCACTTATAACTCACAACTTTCATGTCCAGGGTACACTTCCCTTGCCTATGCCTTTGAAAAAAAAGGAAGAGCAATTAAATACTGTTTTCTTTATGTACATTATAAATCTTCTATAATAAACACAATTCAGGGAGCACAGGAGAGAGTGGGAACATACGGCTGACACAAGGAAGGCTGCAGGTTGTGATAACAATGACATTTTAGTCTCTGCTTCGAACAAAAGTAGCATTTGAGTTACTCAAGAGCTTAGGTAAGGAAAAAAAGATCTTGTCAAATCCTTCCTCTGACAGAGTAAGAATATAGTTGATCCTTGCATAAGAATTATTTCCTAATAGTGCCAAATGTCCATTTTCTTATTTCTTTTATTTGTATTCTGATTTGTGGCTCTACAAATATCAACAAATTAGTAATAGTTGCATACGGTAACTAAGGAACATTTTGTACTACTACATAATTCATATTTAATGCCATATTTGCAGACATAGAAGCAAACTTCATTAACATAATATGGACTCTTTACAATGGCAGTGTGAACATTAAGAAAAGCTGAACCTCCAAAGGTCCCAAGTGCCTAACTGGACCCAAAATTCAGTGTAAAGTCTGATAGCCTTTTGCTGATTCTACTCTGTGTTTCTGGACGCGTCACAAGCTAAAACTCTGAAGCCCAGGGTCTGTTCCTGTTCCAAATGCCCCAACCTCCAAAGTCTCATTTTACATCTGAAACCTGGACAATGAACTATGACCTACACACATATATAAACATCAACCAATCAGGAATAAAATGTTAGGAATGCGAACCAGGATTGAGCATGCTTGCATCCTTCATTTGTAGAAGCATATTGAAGTGGGAAGCTGGGTGGTTCCCCTACATAAGTCAACCTCTCTCTTTTTCCCTTTGGAGGACATATTCATTTTATATCCGTGGCTGCCTCTTCCTCGTTTAATTTTGAATTCTTTCCTAGTCGGGTATTTGGGTGCATTTTTGTTGACAGCGGTTAGCTTGCCAACAACTACAATGGGGCATTTATTGTCACAAAAGAATAGTAAGATTCAGTTATTCAAAAATACATAATTTCAGTGTTATTTCCATTTAAGGTCAATCTAAAATAACTCGTTTATGTTCTGCATATATTTACATATTGTTTTAATCCTTACATCATTACTGTCAACAACACAATATAAGTAAAAAACCACTGATTATGACATAGTGAAATGCATGGGATATTTATATTTACATAGATCTTTCTTGTAGCACTTAAGAATTATGACCAAGAGGCCCATTAATAAGATAGTCTTAGTTTCTTGCTAGTTTTTCACAAAGCAGTCAAATGAAGAAAAACGAAAAATGATTGCTATGTATATTGGCAGATATTTTTAAGAACCCCAAATAAATAAGTTTCACATGGCCCTGCAAGGATCAATGAGTACAGGCTGCCATCCAGGCACACAGAGCTTCACCAGCTCTTCTATCAAATACGTGGAACATACGTAATTAAAAGGGAACGCTAACCCCAAAAGGAAACAAAATCAATGCACTTATTTTTCTACCACCCCGAGAAGTAACCGGAAGGACTGGCGCCAGGAACAGCCTGGGAAACACCGCACAGCGGAATCTTCCAAAAAGAGATTGGGTCGTGCGCACAGGTCTGGGCCGTGCGCACAGGGCTGCACCTGTGGGCGGGAGCCCAGGGTGGCGCATGCGCAGAGGGCACGCGGCCCCAGAGCGGGGCCACCCCCAGAGGGCGGCGGCGAGGCCCCGGGCGTACCCCTTTCCTGCAGCGACGGCAGTCTCAACCCCGGCTACTGCAGGACACAGGCATGCCCGCTCTGGAGGTGGACTCGCGGCACCGGCGGCGCTGCGGCCCCTTCGCCCGGCCCGGCCGAGACGCCTGCCCGCGGCTGTGACCGCAGCAGGCGGCCTCAACCCTTGAGACTGCCCGCCCCGCCGGCCCCAAGCCGCACTCTCCGCCCCCGCCCCGCCGTCAGGGAGGCGCACCCCGGCACCTGCTCACCCTGTGGCCGAGCAGGACTCCCCGTCCGTCCCGCTGCCGCCACCACTAAAGCTGGGCGTCGCGTCTTCGCCCCTCAAAAACCGCCGCGACGCTTCAGGCGGTTGACGGAAGGCGGGAAGCGCCGGTCCAATTGGCGCCGTAGCCGGTCGGCGGCGTAGCCAATCGGCGCCGGCCGGCCTCGCCCCGCCCCTCCACTCTAGACGCTGGGGTCGCCCAGTCCGGCTTCCAGGAGAGCGGCCCCAGAGGCTTCATCCGCCCCGCCCTCGGAGCGCGCCGGTCGCGAGGGACCGGCAGGGGGCGCAGCGCAGCCGGGGGCCCAAGGCCTGCGCGGTGTGGAACCCGGGCCCCTCCGGGCGCCCCCTCGCGTCTGCGGGGCTCTTGGCTGCTCTGGCTTTCCCTGCGAGCACCCTGCAGCCTTGCTGGCTGCTGCGTGCTCTGTGACCGGACACCGGGTGTGGACTTCCAGCTTCCAACCCATCCTTCCCCCGACCTGTGCGCACGCTCCCAGCTTTTCCCTTCTACCCGCAGTGCTACAGCCACACCCTGTTGGCTGGAGCCTTTGCTGGGCGACCGTCCAAGTGCAAATGCCGCGGCCGAGCCAAAATGCACGTGCGCCAGGTCAAAACTTAGAATTGTATTTTAGTAGCACATTGCTATTCCATCTAAAAGGCAACACTTGTTTTAAAATTTTGGATTATGGGGCTGGAGGTGTAGCTCAGAGCGCACCCGCTCAGCCTGCGGGATGTCCTGTGTTCCGCAGCCAGCTACTCTCCCCTCGCCACACGCAAAAATCACATTTATATATGTACACACACACATATCCTCCCCCTCTACATAAAATTATGATTTAAGTACACAGTGGAAAGCCCTTGGAAATCTAAACACAAGGGAATAAACACATGACCAAAGCAGATCGAGTCACATAGGGTAGTATAAACTAAAGCATTTTAAATATTTAGCTTTGTTTTTAGTTTTGGGGATTGAACTCAGGGGCATGCTTTAGCACTGAGCTACATCCACAAGCCCTTTTAGTTTTTTGTTTTGTTTTTGGATTTGGATTTTGAGAAAGGGTCCAAGCTGCTCAGGGCTTCTAAGTTGTGATCCTCCTGCCTCAGCCTCCCAGATGGCTGGGATTGCAGGCATAAACCACTATGTCCAGCAAGCTTTCTAAGTATTTTGTTTAGGTAGAATGATAAACTTCCTGACAACTTTGTAAATGCCTGTCGAACCTAACTGATCTTAATCTGTAAATTCAGTTTACAAAATACGTAGGCAATCTAGAGAGATTTGTGGGTGTTTTATATATTCAAAGTTCTCAATGCTTTTGAATTATTTACACAATTTATTGTTAATAATGTATAACATAAGCTCAGTGCTTCAACCTCCTGACCTGACAGATTTCCATAGTAATCTTCACATCTAATTTTCCTCTAATAGATTTAACATCCTTCATGATGGAGTTGTGAATGCCCAAGAATTTTTCAAATGCACTATAAAAATGAAAAGTAGTGATTTTTCATCTTCTTTTTAGTATCAATAAAGTACAATTTGGAAGAAAAATCTTCCTGTATTTAAAGGGTTTAGATTATGGTGTTTGAAGGAAAACTTAATCATCAAAATTTGGCTTCTATGTTAAGCTTTTCCTTGTTGTGATCAACATACCCAAGCCCAACTTAGCAAAGTTTATTTGGGACTCATCCTTTCAAGGGTTCACTTCATGGATGGCAGGCTCCATCACTTTGAGCCTGAGTGGAGGCAGAACACCATGGCAGGAAGGCAAGGCAAGGGAAAGGAAAGCTGCTTACCTGTGGGCGCCAGGAAGAAGAGTGGGAGGAGGTATAATCCCAAGGGCACGCCCCAGTGACCCACCTCTTCCACGCATGCCCCACCTGCCTACAGTTACCAGTTCTTTTATTAATCCAGCGAATAGATTAATCCACTAATGAGGTTACATTTCTCATAATCCAATCATTTCAGCTCCGGCATCAACACAGAAGTTTTTAGGTGACACCTCATATCCAAATCGTAACAGCTTTCAATTAATTTTTTTTCTGCGGTGCAGAAGATTGAACCCAGGGCCTGTACATGCTACGTAAATGACCAGCTGCGGAGCTACCGCCCCAACCCATTTTAATTAAATTTAACAAGCGCTTATTGGAAACATTCTGGATGCCATATCACAATGGCAGAAAGAACATGTAGTTTGATGTGGGTTTGACGGTTGTGTTGAAGTGGGCTACCTACCAGCTATGGGATGTTAGGCAGATTACTTAAACTTCTTTGAACTTCGGTCACATCAGCTAAAGAATGGGTATGTTATCAACCAGGTAGCATATTTTGCAGAATTAACTGAAATCAAATAAAGCACCAAGCACTCAGCCCAAGCAGTTAAGAGAGGACACAGTAAATGTTTCCTTCCCTACATGTGCAAGGTTTTGTACTTGACAGAGTCACAAAGTATTCCATGCACAGGAGTAAGTGCTGTAAGTGAAGCGGAGTAGTTAGTACACCATGATCTCTAGAGCTTTCTTCATAAATAATGTTAAACTGGTATATAAGATTTGTCCGTTTCTCAAAAACATACACAACTCTGCTATTGAAGGTGAGGTGGAGCGTGCAATTTTTTTTTAACTAGGGCCCTACATTTATCAGTGCCTTAAGGATAAAACTTATGTGTGAAATGATTTAAACAATGACATTTCTAAAGCTTTGTTTTCTGTAGACTAGGAGAACAAATTCACTTAAATAGAGTACATAGACACTTTTGCACATATACTTTAATGCTTATGTTTCATAAAACCATTTTCAGTGAATTACATTAAAATATGTTTGGGGAGACAACCCAGAAATTGCACAACCCACAATAAGCTTTTAACACCTAAGCAATATAGCTTTGTCAACTCTTGAGCCATCTTAAAACTTCTTTGTCTGCCAGGCAAGTCTATTTAAGTTTTTAAGTTTCAAAACGTTGCTTTTTAAAAAGGCACCTTGAGGTTCTCCTAATTTTGATGAAATGACATTATGCTTTATTCTATGACCAGAACCGTTCTGGCAAGTGACTTTCTCATAGATGAAAGATGCTCTGCATGCCTTTGAACAACACATTTGGCAGCTCTGACCTGTACCTGAATAGTAGGGACAATTGTCTTGCACTCCGAGCTGGGGCCATGGGCACAGCAGCCAAAGCCCTCAAACACTTGCTGACCTAATTGGACAGTTTGTTAAGCGGCAGGACATGCAACCAGGCTTCTCTGTCTCTCTCTCTTGCATGCCAATGTAGTTCACAGCCCTAACAAGCAAGGGCTGTGCAATTTAATCACAGTATTTTAGATCAAGATTTGGTGTTCCTGGATCAAAAGTTACCAAAGAAAGTCATTTATGTTCTTAGAACTTTAAAAACACAGAGGTTGCAATTGTCAAAAACAAACTGGTTAGAAGGCAAAAATGCATATATTCAACACTGATTAGACAAATGTCAACAGGCATTCAAAAACTTAAGCGTTAACTCCTGGTGACAGCCATTGTAAAATCAGCCACACTGGCTTCAGCTGTATCCAATGTCCCATCTCGGAGCCTCTTTCAAGTCAGCTGGCTTTTCATGCATCAATTCTAGCACCTGCTGTCAGAGAGACCACCACCCAGCGAAAGAACTCATCAGCCTCTTAATGGGAATGTTAAGTAATTCTGGAGCAGTGGTCTTGACTGCTTGGTTGGAGGTGTTTTGTTTTTAAAAGCATTTAACATTTAAAAACTGGGAAACAAGTCCAGAAAATGTTAAAATTTCTCCTATCTGAAGGCACAAAGAATAAAGTTGCAGGGAGCTGATAAAACCTACATATAAATACAATTTAAAACAATTTAGAAGTACAAAATTTATGAATCATTTTTCCTCCAGGGCTTTAACTACCGCTGAAAACACCTTCCAGTTCCACTTGCTGACTGGACTTAAAAAGATAAATCCTGGAATTTTCTGATGCTTCAGAGGAAATTAAAAAGTCACCTTAATCATCAAAAAGGTTAATTACAAAGGGCACACTGCTTGAAATTCTACAGTCACCTGAAAATTGAAATAAGGCAAGATTTCTTAAAATGTTTAGGTAGTTTCACACCCAAACAGGATGGCCCGATAATGTGCAGAGACACAATGACCAAACAAGTACAAGAGAAATGAGGGACAGGAGAGGAGTGACTGCAGAGAAGGGGCTGTTGCCAACTGAAACAAGTGAAGCGCTCTCCTCAGTGGCTGATGTAGGGGAGACACAGCCCCCAAGCCCAGCAAGACCGGTGATGACTGGTGAGGCAGAGGGCTCTTGCCTATTAATAGTTTCCACTGCTAGAAGGCTACGGGCATTGGCAAGCAAATGAGGTCTCAGGTTTTCCTTGTCCCACAGCAGGAATGCCTGGAGGGACCATAATGCAGGTCACACGGCACATTTTGTTTACAATGGTCACAAACACTCAACAGGACGTTAGGCTTATTAAATCCAGAATATTCCTGAGAAGGTATCGGCTATGGGCCTAAGGTCTCAACATTACAATAATAAATAACAGCAGGTTTACAGAGACACATTCGGGACACATGCAAAAGGCCTTCCTAGCAGGAGGTGGGTCTTTCCCCAAAACCCAGCCTGGGTCCTCTCCAGAGAGGCAAACATTCCCATGCACCTGCCCACCCCCCCAGCCCCCTCCCCCCCAATACACTCCACAATGGACCTGGCCTTCTGGCTATGTGAGGCTACTTATTAGACAAGGTGACACAGAAATTTCATGTAGAAGACAGGAAGGGCCACTGTCAGGGGTCCTTGCAAAGGAACCGAGTTCAGAACTTGGGGGTGCACCAGGGTAGGTGAACCCACCCAGCCGGGAAAGACCTTCAGGCCAGCACGTCAGAGCTGCAGGCACTCCGACTGTAGCTCAGATGAAGTGGATCCAGCTCTCTTCGCACTCCCCACGAGGCATGTGCAGAGCGTGGTTGCGACATGTGAGGCTGTAGTCACGGCTGTTGTTGTTGTCCCAGTACTCGGCACCGGCCACTCGGTAGCGAAGAGCGAAGTGCACACGGGACCCGAGCTCTAGCAGGAAGGGTGGCACAGGGAAACCGAAGGCAAAGACATCCTCAGTGCCTTCAGAGCCTGCAGGCCCGCGCCACCGCGCCACCGCTTCATGCGCAGTGCGCCAGCTGGAGAAGGTGTAGCGCACTGCCACCTGCTTCTCAAAGGCCACGTTGCGCACGCGCACCGTACCGCTGATGCCCAGGTCCGAGCAGGTGACTCTCTCTAGGCACACGAGCTGGCGCTGCAGACGCTCAGCGAAGTCGGCTGCCTCGACGGGGGGTGGGAAATCAGGCACCAGGCACCGCAGGGTGAACTCCAGGTCCTGGCTGCTGCAGCACAGGTCCGAGTTGATGGCCAGGCGTGACAGCACGTGCAGCGGCACCGACGGGTCATCTCCCGCGTTAAACACCTTGACCTGAGCCAGCTCCAGGCCCAGTGCATCTGCGAAGCGCACGCGGAGCTGCCGGCTGCAGCCTGGTCGACACGCAGCGCCCGGCGCGCCCGCGGCCTTCGGGCGGCGCTCTGGGGAACTGGGCAGCGAGCGCGCTCGCCTCAGGATGATGGGCCGCAGCTGGGGGTCGCAGCCCGACGGCGCGGGCGCCAATGGCGCCCGGCCTGGGCTCCCCGGGGGTCTACAGGGCCGCGGCTCCCGGGCCGCGCCTCCATCCAGGTCCGAGAGGCAGCTGAGGCTCCGGGGAGCGGGCTTCCGGAACCCGGGGGATGGCGGCAGGAGGGTGGATCCGGGGCCTCGGGACATGGCACAGCCGTCAGGGCGGTGGGAGTCAAATCGAGAGGCCACCTTACCACCCCTTGCCCTCTTCCTCGGTGTCCCCAGCAGTGTTCCGAGTGTCTGCCCGATCTGCAACCAGCAGGGGACCCTGGGCCCGCCACGCCCTCCCCTCGAGTCCTCGCCTTAGGGTCTCCGCTTCTCGCAAGGAGGAAAAAAAAAAACAGGCTAGCTTCCAGGGCGCCGAGCGCTTCCCCTGGCGGAGCTCTCCGGGCCACTTCGAGGGCGCAGGGCGCGCCTCCTCCAGCTCGGGGAGCTTTACGGGAAGGGCGCGCGGCGGCGGCCCGCCCCCGGGCTGCGGGTTACTTACAAGGCTGCAACTCCGCCAGGCGCAAAGCAACTTCCCGGCGCGCCTCCGCCCCGCCCCTCGTGACGCCGCCGCGGGCGGGCCCGGCCAGCCCAGCGCCTCCGGAGCCCCGGGCCCGCAACGCCGCCCGCGCCCTGCCGCAGCGCGCCGCAGTCGTCCCCCGCGCGGCGCCGGAGCCAGCGGGCTGCGGCCCCGTCACGTGCCCTCAGCGGCGGCGGAACAGGTCTGATCAATTTCTGTCTGCGTCTGCCTGGGCTGTGCGCCTATCGATCACAGTGGTATCTGCACAAACCCTGGATGAGGAAGGTGCATGCTGCGGGTCCTCGGATTTCGGGGTTCGTGGGGGAGGGGCGAGGGAGGGCAGAACCCAGTCTGGCCAGGAGCCGGTCCGGGGCTGATTTGGTGTCTATCTAGCCAGCTCTTTGGACGTGTGCCTTGCAATCTGCACCCTCCGCCAGACCCGGGAAGCCTCGCTGCGTAGAGAAGTAGCGTCATGCCCACAAGTCCCCACAATGCTTTGCCCGCCCAATGGCCAACCGGTTCCCTGGGGTGGGGGTGGGGGCTGCTTCTGCCTACCCCGCGCACCGCCCGAGGAGGACCTGGGACAGGAGTTAATGCCATGTGATGAATTGTGCAGCTGCTCCCAGGCCTGAGGAACATTTTTGTAGCCTGAGTCTCTGACTTTTGGCTTCCTTTCTCTGCAAGCCGGAACCACCGGGGAGATGGGAGTTTGTTTTCTGCTTGCATGGAACCCTGCAGACATTCTTTTCTCCCAGGAACTTCTGGCAGGAAACTAGGCAGCTCCTGGTATGAAGCTAGTCTAGTGGGGTGAAAGGGAGAGGATGCACGAGCACTTTCTAAAGAGCCCTTTGGTCCAAGCAAAGAACATTTTCTGCACTCAGAGAGTCAAGCCTCCTGAGTATGGTATGGTCAGTTACCTGCGAGAGCCCATATGTGATTTCTGTTACCATCATATGTGAACCAACTAAAAAGGCCCACATGGTTATGATAAAGAAGTACAGGAACATTTTTAAAAATGAAAAATAATTTTTAAAAGTACAGGAACGTTTCTGAAATGTTCCTAACAACTGTCACCTCCCTTTTCCAGGGGTTTTTACGGGAGAGAAGTATTCAGTTTCTTATGAGCGCACCTTCACAGGCCTCAAATAAGAGGAATAAGGACAGTCTAGTTTGAGTGACCAAAGTTTCAGAAGGGATCACACCGTATCATATGTAACATATTAATAAATTGATGATCTTTTAATGAACTGATAGGGTTAGCAAAAGAATTCAAAGGGTGTTGCTCCACTGGAGTTTAGGCTCCGTGGGAAGAAGGGTTTGTGGGCGGTCTCGAGGCACTCCTGAAATTATTTGGTGAATGAGTAGATGGGGGAGCTTTGGAGTAAGACTTGACCTTCATTAGCGCTGTCACCGATTTTTTTCAACAGTGCATAATTTCCAAGGAGGTTGTGTGTGCATGAACATGTGCACATGTCATTGCAGAGAGAGAAGTACAGAAAGAATCCAGCCATGGTCTTTTGTGGGGCAAAAAACAAAAACAAAAAACCCCCCCAAAAAACAGAAGACCAAACTGTAAACATTTGAGATTATACCCCTCTCATCTGTCGCAATTCAGAGTATATAACCACTATATGGTCACAGCCTCAAAGTTTCAATGCTGTGCAAATACTGAAAAAATAAACAAGTAAAAAAAAATGACCTGATTCTGGTAATAGGGCCCTTTGCAATCAGTACTCACTGTCAGTATGCTGTTGCTTCTAGTTCCGGTGGTGGTGAATTCTTTCCAAACATAAGAGGAATAAAGAAGTCACCTCCCCAGCTGTCATCATCTTCCAGCAGATTGAGCAAGAATATTTTGAGCAGCACAGACAAGGTGATGTAAACTTGAAGGGAAAATCTTAGATTTGTCCTGTTTTTTTCTCCTTGTTGTTTTCATGTATGTGTGCACATGTCTGTGTGCACAGTATTTATTACTCCATGTCTGCTTTTTTAGACAGTCCATCAAACCCTAGATGATGGTCGGACATGTGACTTTCTCAAGAAAAGGAATAGGGTGAATGAATATGATCAGAAAAGCAGGTAAATGGTTTTCATATAATTACTTTATCTTGTAAAAGGCATGTTGCCTCAGATTGAATATGTGTCATTGGAAAAAATAGGTCTGAGTAGGAAATACATATTCATATTTTGCATGTAGCACAAACGAGTAGACAAAGTGGCCAAAGTGTTACTTCTTGTCTGCTTGCAGAGGTCATGGTTCTGGCAGTGCCACCAGATCCCTCCGTCACTTTTCTCCATTTGCTTCCTCTGTATTGAAGGGCACTGTTAAGAGCTGTCTTCTGTGGTCAGCTGACAGCTATGCTAAACAAAGGTTTTCCCTGTCGTGGATTCTGAACGATGGCCACTCCTTCATTGGTTTCTCCAGTTGTTCGTATTTGTTGAGCATGTCTTGCTGTTGGCAGTGTTGTAACGTACTCCAAGCTTATTAATTAAGGGTAACACATTCTTAGACAGTTGCTGATTGTGGTTGAAATCCCTGGCAAATGAACCTCTTGAATTTTCTAGAAAGCATGCTTACCTCCCATCTCTGTTTTCTGCCTTCTGCTACAGAGAAGTACTTACCTTGGTTAAAAGCTTTCTTCTTAGTGAATAAATTGAAATACAGGTATTTTCAACTCTGATGTGAGGTTCTGCCCAGGGTATATTACCCCAGGAAGAATTCATTGCTACTCTAGTAATGCTTACAATATTCTTTATTTGTCTTTACCTGCCATTCACAAGACAACACTAATTCTATTTTTCATTCATATTGAATTATTATGGCACCAAATGATTTTATTTCTATCTTTTTTAATACATTTTTCCTGAGTGTGTTTCCTATATGGAAACTGATGAATGAGCTTTTAGTTTAAAGTATAAGTCTTATATTCAGAGTTTAGTTGACTCAGAATCACCACTGATCAGTGATTGAACACTGTAAAATGTGCATTTTACTTTATATTTACATTGAACCTAAAATGTGTCTACAAAAGAAGGCTATGGGTTTTATTTCTGAATGTCTTTCAACTCTATTGGCCATTAACAGAATAGACAGAGTTCTATGGCAGATTTGTTCTAGGCTGATGTTGTTTAAAGTACACAGAATTGGTCTAAAATTATGAAACAGGTGCTTTGAAAATTGTGAATGTTTTTCTTAAATGCTGGCCTTTGGTGTCAAGCAGGATCCACACTGCACTTGGGCACATGTCCCTAATGTTTCGAGTAGAGCACTGTGCAGAGAATTTTCTTTAAAGCTACTGCTTCTGCAAGGAGCCGGGGCCTTAGGTTTTCTAAGGCCTGGTAATAGCTGGAACTAGAGGATTCCTTGGTTTCTCGAATCCTGGCTCCTTTAGACATTCTTTGGCTATATGTGGTAAGACTTGCAGTTTTATTTTTCACAGCAATACGAATGCTGGCCCGTCTTGGAGCAAAGCCCAACATTCAAGGAATTCTTCAGGAAAACGGCAGAGTAAACCCCAAGGAACCCACGTTTCCTCCCAGCTAAGAAGCAGCCTCTTGGGGGTCTCCCCCAGTGGTGAGCCCCAACCCAGCGCCCTGGGCTGTAGTTACCGGGAGGCCTCGGATAATACGCTATTTCTTCACTTTCAGTCCATGAAAATTATTAAGGAAGACGTGGAGGAGGACAGTGGGAGTGACCTGTCAGATTCAGAGAGAATTCCCATTCCACCTTCTCCCCTCTCCCCTCCTGATCTCAAGCTTCGAGCTGAAGAAATCGATCCCATTGACTTTGACCTTCCCCAAGGTCAGGGCCACACCAAGCCTCAGTACCACTATCCTGACTTCCTTCCGCCCCCTTTCAGCTCCTGGGACCTTCGGGATATGGCCCTGCTTCTCAATGCAGAGTGCAGAAGCACCGAGGTGCCCCGGGCTGGGGGACTTCTTGGGAAGTACATTGACAGGCTCATTCAGCTCGAGTGGCTGCAGATGCAGACTGTGCAGTGTGAAAAGGGGAAGGCGGCCAAGGCAAGGCCTCCCGCTGCCCCTGGGACCTCAGGGGCACTGAAGAGCCCAGGGAGAAGTAAGCTAATTGCTACTGCCCTGTCCAGGCCACCACCTCACCTGGAAGGGACTTCGAAGCCAGGCCTTTCACAAAAGAAAGGCTGGCACCATGGAGAAGTTCATCCCTCCTATTATGCATCTGAGACTTCCCCCAGGTCCTCTGACGTGCCAAGTAGCACTAGGCTATGTTCTCGGAAGCAAACCCCTGAGACAAGGACTGAAGAAAAGAAAAAGAAATCAAGTAAGGGTAGCAAGCTGCAGCGCTGGGATCTGCCTTACAGTGACAGCAGCCCCAGGATGGAAACCAGCGGTAACCTCCGGATTCCCAAACAGCCAGCCATGATTCTGGACTCAGCAGACTCCTCCTATAGGAGCTCCAGAATGCAAGCGCATGCACATCTTAAGAAAAAGGCAAATACAAATAACTGTGGTCATGCCAGTTTACCCAGTGAGAAGAAACTCAAAGCAAATGGGGTAAAACCAAACACACATAAATTTAAATAACATCTGAAATGATGATCTGCAAGACCTATAGACCTAAATATTGGAACTCTTCCAAAATTACAATACTGTGAATTTGAAGGTATTTTATGCCTGTCGCGTGAGTGGTTGATGGCATCTTTAGTCCACCCACCCGACACCACTGCAGCAGTCTGTGTCTTGCTATAATCTAAGTCTGTCTTTGCATTGACAGTGCTAGGCATTTGAGAACCCTTAGGTAAAAATTAGCCAAAGTATGCGCCATATAAAGGAATGTGGCAGTGCTCCCGAACAGTCAAGGAAACCTCTAGAATGGTAGCCAGCCTGAGTAGGGCTGATAGGTTGTTAGCTCCCCATTTCCTCTTGCATGTGTGGGAAACAGGGCAGACTGTTTGAAATGATGTGAAATCCTAGCATTTATTTGAACCGAGGCGCTCCGGATCCAGTGCCTCTCCTGCTTCTGCGTAAGCTCTTCAGGCAGAATTTGTATTCATTTTATTTCCAGAGAAGCCTTGTTCCTCCTGGGTCAGGGAGTACACAAGTTTCTATTTTGGGCGGTCATTTGTCATTAAATTGCTCACTCACTAGAGATAACGGTATCTGGAACTTCAATACTTCTCTCTGACATGGGACCTTTTTTTTTTTAAAGGGAACATTGAATTTAGAGGCAGTGGTGAAATCCATTTCTGACTTCTCTAAACACATTAAAAATAATTTGTAGATTTTCCAGTTGGAAAGGCAGTAGGTCGAAGCATGATTTTTATTGTTTGGTGGGGCACACACATACTGTGTGGTGCCCAAGGGTTTCTGGTGTGGAAGGTTTCCCCCAAGAAGTCCACGGGAACAGCCCCTCCCTAGAAGCTGGGAGGAAGGGCCTGTAATAGGCTAAAAATTTGTGGGACATGCTGCATAGCAGTTACTAAATTTCTGACTTGGGACCTAGATGCTGTTGTCCTTAGTCAAAAATAATGATCTGTTTCAGCTTGCAAGAGCAGGGTTTTACAATCTAGTCTGGGCATGGGGGTAGGGAGAGGAGTGCGGAGGAAGTTGCTGGATGTGTTTTCACTGTCCAGATCTGGACTCCGTTTCCTGGCTCTTCTACAAGTGTCTTCCTTCCCTGCAGTTAAGTGACATCTTGTTCTTGTGCTGTGAACTTTCTGTTGACATTTGTATCTTCAAGACCTTTGGTTACAGCTTCTTGATAATGTGTTCTCATGACTGTGGTTGATTTTGTCCCTTCAAACAGTTACTGTGTTTTGTGGGTTTTTTTTTTTTCTTTCCCTCTGTATTTTTTCACCTTTGGGGCAAATGAAAAATTTACATGTTGTATTTGAACATATAATGGCATACAAACTCTTCCTGCAGATAGCACAAGGACATTTATAGTTAAAACAGTGTGCAGAGATTAAAAAATAATATCTTTTTAAAACCTGATTTTAATCATACTAAACCACAGACTAGAAATTTTACAGTAGCCTTTTTCTTCAGGACTTTAGGTGCAGGTTTTTGCAGATTCTTCACCTCATGAGCCACCCCACTGGAAAAAGCATGCTCTATGCTAAGGTCTCATGCCTGTTTATGCCAACAAGAGATGCCCACGTAGTAGGCTGTGCTTCCGTAGTCCTCAAATATGCACTTGAGTTTTGTCCTCAGTAGATTCACTGCATTTGAAAAGCAGCACTGCTCTTAATTCTCCTTTCTGTGGTTCCCGAGTGCTGTCCCATGTGCCCTGGCCTGCCCTGTACCTCGTGAGCACAGGTTAGTCCTTTATGTTTGGTTGGCACCCCTTGTCATTCTTCCTCTGCAAGATTTTTATGCAATTCTTTATAAAGTTTCATGACCAATTAATATATGTAATATATTATCATGCACACGTACATTTCTTGTGTTCACTGGGGGTCCATGCTCAGCCCAGCCTTTCCTGGGGTGCATCTCAGGGTGTTGTCAGAGACCCTGCGTGGGTGAGGTGAAGCTGTTTCCTCTCTTACCTGCCCTGTGTCTGAGCTGAGGACCGTGTTGACCGAGGTCTGGGGCAGTGCCTCCCTTCCCAGCTCTGTTAACCAGTCAGTTGCTTCCTCTGGGGAACACTCATGTACTCAGACAGTTTTGAAAGCCTGAAAAACTGACTTTCCTTGTTTACTTTTTTTGCCTCAGGTTGGTTATCTTAACCAGTATTATTGGATGGGATCAAAGCTCCTAATGAAGAGTATTAAGTTTTTTTTTTTAAAGTTAGCTCTATTAGAGGATTCGCACAAGCACAATTTTAATTTGATGCTCTCCGATACACGTCCAACACATCTCGGTGCGCTGACTGCCGCAGAGAAGAATCGGGGGGCTTCGATGCAGATGGTGTTGGAAAGCTGAGCTGTGGACTCACGGTTCGTTGAATCCCGCATTTTCAAGAAGTGCCTCTCATTTCTGAGAAGTTGTTTACATACACCTTGCATTTAGAATGATTAAAACGATCCGCGGTCAAAACTATCCAAAAGAGTATATGAAAAACTATTTCAGGCTTCCCCTCCATGGAAAAATTTGTAGAGAAGTACAAAAATGGACTATAAAAACCCATCAGTATTTGCTGTGATTATTTAAAGTTGGACTATTTTCCAAATCTTTAAATACCTAAAGGGCTGAAGGTTTGTAATAACTTGAAGGGGGGAGAATTGGTGGCCTGGATAGAGTATGGGGGAGATGCTGTCACTGGGAGATGGTCTCACTGGAGAACAGCTGCTGGCTGAGAGGAGGAGGTGTATGGCCATTCTTCAGCATCTAGGTTACATTCCAGGGACCAGAATTGCTGCATTACATGTAAAATGCCATTTCCTCTCTTTTTGCTCATTTACTCAAGTAGTTACATAAAAATATGAAGCTCTTGGAGATACTGCATTTGAAGATAAGAGGCAATATTATTTATGTACATGTTCAGGACACTATTTTAAATGGCCAGGAAATAGTCAGCATGTTTATTTGCTATTGTAATAATTGTATGTTTCATTTCATATAGAACCAAATTCATGTACATTTTTGTGAACTCATTTTTTTTTTTCATTCCTTGAGATCAATTAAACAGCAGAAAAATACCTGGATTTTTTGGGTGTGGTTTTGTTTAGCTGTTTATGTGTTTTGTTTTTAAGTTTGTCTTTATTTTCTCTGTGGTTACTTCCAAGAAGTGCTCTGGCTTGACTTCTGTTCACTCTGATCTCCATACGGAGCGATGTCCCAGCCAGAGCCCAGATTATGTTACCACTGCTGGGCCCCTTAGAGAAGCATTGCTGAAAGTGGCCAGACCTTGGTACCCTTACTACCCAGCACGTCGAGGAGTGTAGGCAAGAAGAGTGCAGACCCAGCGAGCCTGAAATTAAAGCAGCAGGTACTGGGATGACATCCCACCTCAACCCACGCATTGGCGAGTGACTCGGGTCTCCTTCCGGATGCTCACCTGGTGGCCCACATCCTGAAAGCCTCTGCTCCTTTCTAACCTCACTTCTGGTGATGAGGTGTGTCCTTGGGGGTCTGCCAAGTGTAGGCAGGAGTGCGGGGGTTTAAAGTAATCCGTTGTGGTCTGGTTTGAAGTTACCCCTGCTGGAGGTTTGAAATCATTCCCAGTACACACAATGGAAGACGGTTTGGGCTGTTGCTATTTTGCCATCATCCACAAGGTGGAGACTAAACCTTTTCAGATAACCATGGATTTGCCCTGGCAGTGCCTTCTGGTCAAATAAGGAGGTTTGTACCAGAATCAGAAAAAAATGAGAAAGAAAAGGAATGAGTGCAGACAGAGCGGGTGCTTCCTTCAGCTCTCCTCGGCCATCAGGAGAAGCACTTGGTGTGTCATATGTAATTAAGCGCCGTGGAGGGTTCTCTTTCATTCACTGGACATTCCCAGATCACGAAGGCACCTTGTCTAGGGGAAAATACTGCTCAGTGAAGTAACAAATGTCACTAATTCGCAAAAATCTTCAGAGAGACCCCTGTTTAATGAAACCTGATTTATCCTTGTGCTCAGCAGTTTAAGGAATTCACTGTAATAAAACTATAAAATACATAAGGAACTTAAAATGGAATTGGTATGAGTTGATTACAGCTGCTCTCTCTTGAATGGTTTTTTAGAGTGGTGGGAGCTCGGGAAAGGCACCCTCAGGTGTGGAGTCTTGGTGTGCTGAACTCTTGGAACTCAAGGAAAGGGGCTCAGAAGCACGAGCTCTCTGCCCCTTTCCTGCCTGTCTTCCCCCTGCTTTCCTTTCTCCCCTAAGAACTGACTAGAACCCCTCTCCCCCAACCCAATCATAAAACCTGGGAATATTTCCCTACCTTTCTGTGCAAGAGCTGGCATTTGGTCATAAGACCCTCATTCAGAGTGGGTCCTTGCCCCACACCTGGGAGGAGGGAAAGATCGGGAAGGGACAGAGCCTGCTGGGTGCCCGTGTCTCCTCAGGTAGCTCCTCCTGTCCATCACAGTCCACGGGCTGTCGATGCTGCATCACACCTCAGCACAAAAGTAATCAGGTTTCCCTTGGCCTTCGGGTCTTCATTTCTGAAATCTCCAGAACATTGATTGAATGAATTAGTTATGCTTTTCTCTTGCTAACCTGTCTTTTCCAGGAATGTTGGCTCTGCCCCTTAGGATAAGTAGGGAGAGTTACCACCTCTTTCCACCCCTATGGGAGGCAACTCCTAATGCACATTAAGCTGCACTAAGCTAAAGCAGTTTCATGCCTGTGAGCCCTCCCAGAACCCAGCCCATCTGGATTTTCAGCGTCACCCACCCCAGGGTTGAGGATTGAACCCAGGGCCTTGCATGCCCACTGAGATATGTCCCCAGCCCTGAGCCCCTCACATTACAAAGAGCCCCTGGCCATGTTGAAGAGGGAGTCACAGACCTCTGCAAGGCTAACTGCCTGCTTGCTCCCCGGTGCTGTCAGGTGGCACCCCACCTACCACCTGGCACGCTGGGGCTGCTAAGGAAATCACTAGCAGATCTCAGCTGATTTTCTCCAGGGCCTCAAGGCACATGCTGGCTGTTTAGCTGAGCCATTGATCACCGGTGTGAGAAACTCTGGCCTCTGTTAACTGGCCCTGCAGGTGCTTGCTCTGGAGTTGAGCTTTCTCGTGACACCTGCCGCCTGGTGCGCACACCCTCTCCATCTCTCAAACTCCAGACCCAAGACCTCACTCTGCCTCTGTCCCTTTCCCAGGCTCCACCATTTTGATCAGGTGTAGAGGCCTACCTGCCTGTCCCCAGGCTGATCTCTGCTCTCCTCCAGAGATGCCTGCCTTGACACAGCAGGGGAAGAAGATGAAGGCTTGGACTGTCAGGGTGTTTCCAGTTTTCTAAATACTGGAATAGAATGCTTTTCATTTATAGCATGCCAAGTTTAATTGAAGATATTCTGATTTTTAAAAGAAATGCATCTTCACACCAGCAGATACTTGCTATGAGATCAGCTACCCTCCCTCTTGAACCTCTCTCCCCCTCTCCCTGTGCTTGGTCTTTTTCCCTGAAGAGGCCTAAAACCTCACATTGGAAAGCTACTGAAGAGAGCTTCCTTGCCAGTGTGATCCCTATGGAAGGATTCACATAGAAGTGAGAGAGACTCGGACCTGCTGCGTCTGTCAGGCGTGGCTGTAATGTAGACATTTTCAAACATAAAGAGAAGTTGATAGGGCACAATGACTACCCAGAGGCCCTGTGGGTCCCCGACAGCACCTGTCAGACGCCACCGCCTCATCCATCCCTCTGTGCACCAGTCCATCCTGGCCACAACCTTCTCCAGGCACCTGCCTCCCTCCCGTCTGCCTGCTCTTCATCACCTGCAGCACCTCTGCCCAGGTAGCTGCCGTTCGCATGCTGATGGCTATCAGGTACAGCTGAGACTGTGTGTGACTGTGTGTGTGACAGCTGAGACTTGCAGGGCCACTTTGCTCCTTCTGGAAGCAGAGCTCTTCCAATTGAAAGAAGAGACTCTTCTCCAGACTGTTCTGGAGAGTTAATCTTTTCTTGTGACTGAAGTAACAGGACCTTGAATTCAGAATTACGGACTGTAAAATAAACGTAGTGTGGGTGGATAACAGAGAAGTCAACTCGGGAGCTCCGAACAGGAACCGTTTCCACTCAGGATCTGCCTGGCTCTCAATCCCTCAGTTCCCTCTCAGGACCTTTCCTTCCAGCCTCTTCAGTTTGCAATGTCAGGGTCAACCTTGATGGAAGCCAAATCTACCCTGTCCGGGGCAGGCTGAGGGCCAGCTTGCCCTCTGCTTCACCTCCCACCAGGGCTGAGGGAGCAGGGCAGGACTGAGGTTCCCTGGGGTCCTCTGCTCCCTACCTCTGCTGCAGTCTGGGCCTCCTTAGCTGGGATAGAAAGGAAAGACCAGGCACAGGGCTGTGCCCCTCTGCCGTCCCCAGCTGGCAGTGCTGCTTGCCCACGTGCAAAAGGCACCCAAATACCCCAAGTGCCAGCTGCTCTCTCTGGGGCCCTGTCCTCCATCACCCCAGCCAGCAGGAACACTGGGAGTCAGGAAGCAAGGCTTGGGACCCGCTCTTCAGTGTTTACTTGGTTCCTCCAAGACAGGCCAAATGCCCATGATGTCAGGTGTGTCCCTGTCCTCCCCGTCCTGCAGGCCACTTCAGTTCCTTTCTTCCAGGCTGGCCCTGGGGCCTGGCCAGCCTGGACACTGTCTCAGCAGAAGTTCATGCTGGGCTGGGTGCCCTTGCCCTTGTTCTTTACCAGTGATTTTCCTGATGCTCCCATCTGGCTTCCTGAGGAAAGCAGCCCACCCCAACCCCAGGGCCCAGGCAGCGAGCTCTTTCTGTGAATGAGGCTGCAGAGGACAGCACCCCCCTTCCTCCAAGCCTGACATCCCAGGAGGAAGTATGGAGAGGGGAGGCTGGGGTGAGATGCAGGCGGACATGGCAGGATCACCTGCAGTTGGGAGTCCTGAGCAGCCTGGTCCCAGTTATTGGTGGCTCTTTTAGAAAGCAGTGAATTCAGTGCTTCTTTATTCTCAGCTAAGGTCCTGGTCACAGTGGGAACCTTCCTGCAACATGATTTTTCCTGAAAACACTGTGGAGGCCCATGTTCCAGCCCTCTTGAGCAACGACCCTGAAACAGTGGTCAGTGAGCCTGACAATCGCAGAGCTGTTGCCGACGTGGAAACCTCCAGGTGCAGTTGGCATGTCTTGGAAGCTTCCTGATGCATTCACTATGAAAAGAGCATGCCGAGGACAGGAGGCGTGAC